>JAPDNY010000007.1:9042683-9307683 GCA_029375565.1 Gekko gecko | reverse complement strand
GCATGAGGTGAGGCGTACGCTGAGGTCTGTGAATCCGAGGAAGGCAGCTGGACCTGATGGCATCACTGGATGGGTGTTGAAGGAATGTGCAGACCAGTTGGCAGGGGTCCTTACTAAGATCTTCAACTGGTCCTTACATCAATCTATTGTTCCGTCTTGCCTAAAGTCCTCAATTATTGTTCCCCTGCCCAAAAATTCTACAATTAACAGCCTAAAGGACTATAGACCAGTTGCACTCACTCCGGTTGTGATGAAGTGTTTTGAGAAATTGGTACGTAGTCACATCATTTCGTGCCTTCCATCCACACTGGATAGTCACCATATAAGGCAAACAGATCCACAGAGGATGCCATCACTACCACTATCCATACTGCTGTGTCACATCTGGAGCAGCTGGGGAGTTATGTGAGGCTGTTGTTTGTGGACTTCAGTTCTGCCTTTAACACCATCCTCCCACATAGATTAGTGCACAAATTGGAGGGCCTTGGACTCTCCAGTTCCATATGTTCCTGGATCTTGGACTTTTTGACAGCCCGCCCACAGAGGGTTAGAGTAGGGTCCCATATGTCCACAGTCCTTACCCTTAATACCGGCTCTCCACAAGGCTGTGTCTTGAGCCCCCTGCTCTATACCCTCTACACACAGGACTGTACCCCCACTCACCCCAGCAACACTATCATCAAGTTTGCTGATGACACCACTGTGGTGGGGCTCATCTCTGGGAACGACGAGTCTGCTTATTGGGATGAGGTGGAACGGCTTTGTGTTTGGTGTGGGGAAAATAATTTGATTCTCAATACTACCAAGACCAAGGAATTTTTGGTGGACTACAGGAAGAACAAAATGGAAATTAAGCCACTGTTTATTGGTGGAGAATGTGTGGAGAGGGTGGCTACTTTTAAGTTTTTGGGAGTGACTATTGAGCAAACTCCTGCCAACCTAGCAGTTCGAAAGCTAGAAATTGCAAGTAGATAAATAGGTACCACTTCGGTGGGAAGGTAACAGCGTTCCGTGCACCTTGGTGTTTAGTCATGCCGGCCACATGACCACGGAAACGTCTTCGGACAGCGCTGGCTCTTCGGCTTGGAAACGGAGATGAGCACCGCAACCCTAGAGTCGGATTCGACTGGCTTTCGAGCAAGGGAACCTTTACCTTTACCTATTGAGCAAAATCTGACTTGGAGCGTTAACACCACTGCTCTGGTGAAGAAGGCCCAGCAGAGGCTTTATTTTCTCAGACTCTTAAAGAAAAACAACTTGAGTGAGAAAACACTGATGTCTTTCTATCGTTGCTCAATAGAAAGCATTTTATCATACTGTGTCTGTGCCTGGTTTGCCAGTTGTACAGCTGCGGATAGGAAGGCACTCCAGAGAGTTACCACCACAGCTCAGAAGATCATTGGCTGCCCTCTCCCATCCCTGGAACAACTGTACAGTTCTCGATGCTTGAAAAAGGCAAAGAACATTTTGCAGGACTCATCACACCCTGGACACTCCCTGTTTGAATTGTTGCCTTCGGGCAGAAGATACAGGACAATTAAAACAAGGACAAATAGATTAAAAAACAGTTTTTTATCCAAGAGCCATTATTGCCCTAAATGCTGCATGAGATTAGAATTGGGGACATCAGTGGTTTAGTTGCTATGTGAACTTTAGGGGAGCTATGAAGCAGTTGTGAATGGCTGTGTGAGCGTGCATGATTATTGTGGTAGATCACTGAAATGATTGCACTTTTAATTTCATTGTGCTATGTACAATGACAATAAAGTATTATATTATTATCATCTATCTATCTATCTATCTATCTATCTATCTATCTATCTATCTATCTATCTATCTATCTATCTATCATCTATCTATCATCTATCTATCATCTATCTATCATCTATCTACATATAGTTAACCCTGGATAATATTCTTCCAAAGCAATGTTGTGTCATGAAGCCTACGTGTTCCCTTTGTTTCTATTTTTTTACACTCTATTGCAGGGGTGCTGAACTCATTTGTTCTGAGGGCCAGATCTGACATAAATGGGACCTTATTGGGCCGGGCCACGTGAGTCATAAAATGTAACACCAGGTAGCGGAGACATAAACTTCATATAAAGGACACAGACACAAAGGGTGGGTTTTTTTTTTTTACTTAAAATAAAAACATGCTTAAAACATTAGCTCTGTAAGCTGCAAACCTACTTTTGATATATTGACATTCACCACAGAAATCTCAGGCTCAGAATTCTGAGTCGAGGACCCAGGTTAAAAATACATGGAATGGCTGAGCGATTGAGAGAGTCTGGCGAAGCGAGCGATGATGCAGCAGCAGAAGAAGAACTGGAAGCAGGAGATGGCCGGTTCCACTGTGGGCCTGATGGAAGCCCTCTGGGGGGCTGATTTGGCCCCCGGGCCACATGTTTGACACCGTGCACTATTGTATTTTACGTAGCAGAATGTGGGATAATTCCCTTTAAGCATACACACACATATAGAGTGGAACAGTGCCCATCCCGTGCCAATAGATCTCAAATACACATTTTTTTAAAAAAAATTCTTCACTCCTAAATCAATTTAGCCTTAAGCTCAATTTTCCTCAGCCGAACGCTCCACTTGATAAACTCCTCAGGGCTACCTCTCTGGACAGCTTTGTTAAAACCTAATTTTATTAAACTTAGGCTATGAAAATCTTGTTTGCATAATTATCTACATTAAATATTTCTACCTCTTCCTTTGGAGACCTCGTTTGCAATCACTTCAATCCCCCCCCCTCCCTCTTCTCCTGCTTTTCAGAAACTAGACTGAAATGAAATCCGTGGGCCAGTGAAGATGCATGTCGGTGGGATCAGGTTTCCACCGTTCTTCTGTTGTAAACAGCCTGAGAAATAAGGCCCAGCAAAAGGTACCCACATCATTCATTCATTCCCATTCCCCTTCCTTACTGGGACTCAAGGTGAATCATTCATTCATTCACTCACTGATTCATTCATTTATACTCCCCTTCCTCACTGGGACTCAAGGTGAATCATTTATTCATTCATTCATTCACTCACTCACTCACTCCATTCATTCATTCATTTATTCATTCATTCATTCACTCACTCACTCACTCCATTCATTCATTTATTCATTCATTCACTCACTCACTCCATTCATTCATTTATTCATTCACTCACTCACTCCATTCATTCATTTATTCATTCATTCATTCACTCACTCACTCACTCCATTCATTCATTTATTCATTCATTCACTCACTCACTCCATTCATTCATTCATTCATCTATATTGCCCTTCCTCACTGGGACTCAAGGTGGATCATTCATTCATTCATTCCCTCCCTCACTCCATTCATTCATTCATTCATTCATTCATTTATACTCCCCTTCCTTATTGGGACTCAGGGTGAATCATTCATTCACTCACTCACTCACTCACTCACTCACTCATTCACTCACTCACTCACTCCATCCATCCATCCATCCATCCATCCATCCATCCATCCATCCATCCATTCATCTATATTGCCCTTCCTGACTGGGACTCAAGGTGAATCATTCATTCATTCATTCACTCACTCACTCACTCACTCCATTCATTCATTCATTTATACTCCCCTTCCTGACTGGGACTCAAGGTGAATCATTCATTCATTCATTCATTCATTCATTCATTCATTCATTCATTCACTCCATCCATCCATCCATCCATCCATCCATTCATCTATATTGCCCTTCCTCACTGGGACTCAAGGTGGATCATTCATTCATTCATTCATTCATTCATTCATTCATTCATTCACTCCATCCATCCATCCATCCATCCATCCATCCATCTATATTGCCCTTCCTTACTGGGACTCAAGGTGGATCATTCATTCATTCATTCATTCATTCATTCATTCATTCACTCATTCACTCATTCACTCATTCACTCCATTCATTCATTCATTCATTCATTCATTCATTCATTCATTCATTCATACTCTCCTTCCTGACTGGGACTCAAGGTGAATCATTCATTCATTCATTTCATCCATTCATCTATATTGCCCTTCCTCACTGAGACTCAAGGTGGATCATTCATTCATTCACTCTCCTTCCTCACTGAGACTTAAGGAGGATTGAAAAGGCTGTGGACCCCGGGTTTATTGAATGTCTCATTATACCAATTTCATTGACTCATGCTGTGGCATCTACTTTGGGTCCCTGTGAGAAAGGCAGAGGACAAATAAATAAATAAAGTAAGTAAGTTCCTTCCAGATATATTTAGTCTTTTTTGCTGTGTTTGGATTTATACCCCACCCTTCACTACCTGAAGGAGTCCCAGAGTGGCTTACAATCTCCTTTCCTTCCCCTTCACACAACAGGCACTCCCATGAGGTAGGTATATATAGGTATATACGAACATAGAAGGGACTGCCTTATATCAAGTCCGATAGAGGGCGAAAGGCAAGTGGCACAGCAACAGAGGTGGACAAAGGGGAAAATGCATGTGCCCAAATTTTAACACCAAAAATCCATGATTTAATAAATTATATATAGATGTGACATATATAGTACTCAGAACAAATTTCCCTATGACACAATAAATAGACAGGTAGAAATTCACAGGTAAAGTTAATCACAGTTAGAAAATCACAGGTGGAGTGTTCTCAAAAAACTATTTGCATAATAAATTCAAAAAAGTCTTTGAACTGTAAGGATGCAGTAGTGTCTCTGCCAGCTGACTTGATTGACCCCCGGTTATAAATCTGTTTCAATATTTTTTTTCCCAAGAATCATGCTGGATTCAACATTTCAAAGATAGCTGTAGATATCCATTAAGTATATTATATCAAGTCCAGGCATTTATCCATCTAGCTCTGTCTCCCCCAATTGGCAGCTGTTGTTCCAGGATCTCGTCTCTTTTCACTGGAAAAGACAGTAATGTTCCAGTCCCAATACATAACTCATAGTTAACAATGGGGAATATTATGGTTTATCTTCATCTTAGGTGCCAGTGACACCTCCTTACATTTAAGAATCTCTTCTTCCTCCTTCATGGCTACCCTTCCTGGATTCGACCTCCTTCAGAGCTCTTGGTTGCAGTCTCCCTTTGGGTTGATGATGAAGCCAAGGAATAGAAGATCTCAAATTATTTCAACGTCTTCATTACCCACCTTAACTTCGTGTAATTCTGTATTGATTCATAGAGTTGCCAAGTTGGAAGCAACTTGACGACCCTTACCACGCCTGTGGAAAGTTGCAAGCTCACAAAAACATCAGGACATCAGAAGAGCCCGGCTTGATTAGACCAGTGGTCCATCTAGTCCAGCATCCCATCTCACGCAGTGGCCAACCAGTCCCCCTGGAGGGCCACCAACAGGGCACAGAGAATGAGGCCTTCCCCAGAGGTTGTCTCCTGGCTATAGGATTCAGAGGTTTAGTGCCTCTGAATATGGTGGTTCCCCTCAGTTACCATGGCTAGTAGCCATTGATAGACTTACCCTCCATAAATCTATGTAATCCCCTTTTCCAGGTGTTTAATCCTATGGCCATCACGACATCCTCTGGCAATGAATTCAACATTTTTAACACTTTCTGTATTTCCTTTTGTCCATCCTGAACCTACTGCCCATCAGCTTCATCAGATGGCCTCTTGCTCTAGTATTTGGGAAGAGGGAGAAAAAAAGTTCTCTTTGTCGACTGTCTCCACCCCATGCATAATTTTATAAACCTTTCTCATGTCCCCCCTTAGTCATCTATTTTCTAAACTGAAAAGTCCCAGATTCTTCAGCCTTTCCTCCTAGGGCAGGTGCTCCAGTTCCCTCATCATCTTGGTTGCCCTCCTCTGCATTTTTCCCAACTCTGCAATGACCCTTTGGAGATAACGGGGGGCCAGAACTGTACGCGATATCCCAAATGAGGTCCTTCATTTAGAGCTGGCAGTTTGGTGTAGTGGTTAAGTGTGCGGACACTAGTCTGGGAGAACTGGGTTTGATCCCCCACTCACAGCTGCTGGATGACCTTGGGCAAGCCACAGTTCTGGCATAGCTGTTCTTGAAAAAGAGCAGTTTCTGTCAGAGCTCTCTCAGCCCCACCTACCTCATGGGGTCTCTGTTGGGGGGAGGGGAAGGGAAAGGAGTTTGTCAGCCACTCTGAGATTCGAGTGAAGGGCAAGGTATAAATCCAATCTCCTCCTCCTCCTCCTCCTCCTCCTCCTCCTCCTCCTCCTCCTCCTCCTCCTCCTCCTCCTCCTCCTCTTCTTCTTCTTCTTCTTCTTCTTCTTCTTCTTCTTCTTCTTCTTCTTCTTCTTCTTCTTCTTCTTCTTCTTCTTCTTCTTCTTCTTCTTCTTCTTCTTCTTCTTCTTCTTCTTCTTCGGTGTAGTTTGATGTACACCAGTTTGGTGTAGTGGTTAAGTGCACGGATTCTGATCTGGGAGAACCGGGTTTGATTCCCCACTCCTCCACTTGCACCTGGATGGATGACTTTGATTCTGATAAGTTCTGATAAGAGTTGTTCTTGAAAAAACAGCAGTTTCTGTCAAGAGCTCTCTCAGCCCCACCTACCTCCCAGGGTGTCTGTTGTGGGGAGGGGAAGGGAAAGGAGTTTGTAAGCCACTCTGAGACACCTTTGGATAGCGAAGGGTGGGTATAAATCCAATCTCTTCTTCTTCTTCTTCTTCTTCTTCTTCTTCTTCTTCTTCTTCTTCTTCTTCTTCTTCTTCTTCTTCTTCTTCTTCTTCTTCTTCTTCTTCTTCTTCTTCTTCTTCTTCTTCTTCGGTGTAGTTTGATGTACACCAGTTTGGTGTAGTGGTTAAGTGCACGGATTCTGATCTGGGAGAACCGGGTTTGATTCCCCACTCCTCCACTTGCACCTGGATGGATGACTTTGATTCTGATAAGTTCTGATAAGAGTTGTTCTTGAAAAAACAGCAGTTTCTGTCAAGAGCTCTCTCAGCCCCACCTACCTCCCAGGGTGTCTGTTGTGGGGAGGGGAAGGGAAAGGAGTTTGTAAGCCACTCTGAGACACCTTTGGATAGCGAAGGGTGGGTATAAATCCAATCTCTTCTTCTTCTTCTTCTTCTTCTTCTTCTTCTTCTTCTTCTTCTTCTTCTTCTTCTCTTTCTCCTTCTCCTCCTCCTCCTCCTCCTCCTCTTCTTCTTCTTCTCCTTCTCCTGAGCTCTTGCTACCTGAGATCTTACTGAAGATGCCAGGAACTGAACCCGGGACCTTCTGTATGCTCAGAAGGTGTGACACATCTCAGCCACAGCCCAATCACCACTGCTAAGTATGTTTAGCTGTGGTCTGACGACGATGCTTCTTCCAGGCTTCCTTAAATGCCCCCTCCCTTTAATATGCAAACTTGACAATCCGCTTCAGCCGCCTCATCCTCCTGCAGTTGGTGGAGCGGAGCGTCTGCCCGTGAAGCGGAGAGTGGTGTTTTATATTGACTGAGACAACCATAACCACCTCCAGGGGATCAGCTGCCATCCCAGTAATTCCACATCTCATCCAATTTGTGAATGAAATGTGGCTCGTGAAGTTTTGATGTAAGAGGAGAGAAACCGAGAGAGAGAGAGATAGAGAGAGGAGGAAAGAAGGGGAGAGAAAGGGAGAGGGGTACGGCCATCTGAGATAGATCTGTCAAGGATAACACAACACAAATTGCATTGATTTTTTTTTTTTTTTTGCAAATTTTGATATTCCTATCTAAATGTGCATACTCTATGAAGGAAGAGGAGGAGGAGGAGGAAGTGAGGAAGCAGAGCTTACAGGGAATGTTTGCAGACATTCTGTGTGAGCTTCAGCCTAGACCAGGGGTCTCTGAATTTTGAGGCTGTGAGCACCATAGGAATATAAGAAGATAAGAAGAGCCCTGCTGGATCAGAGCAGTGGTCCATCTAGTCCAGCATCCTGTCTCACACAGGGGCCAACCAGTTCCTCTAGATGGCCAACAACTGGGCATAGAGGTCAAGGCCTTCATAAAAACACAAGAAGAGCCCTGCTGGATCAGACCAGTGGGCCATCTAGACCAGGGGAAACCCTGCCCCCAAAGTGCCAGGTTCAGACCAATGTGCCCAGTGCGATGATGTCACCCAGAGGTGACGTCATTGTTCTGGTCATGTTGCTGTCCGATGCACTAGCAATCTGCCTGAAAACTCTATGGTGCCGTAGAGTTTTCAAGATGTTTGCTAGACCGTTGGCCGGCAACGTGCCCAACGTGATGACGTCACCTCCTGCAACTCAGAGCAAGAGAGAATAGATATGCTCTATCTTTTACATGACAGCCCTTCAAATACTTGAAGATGGCAATCCTGTCCCCTCTAAGCATCTCTTTCCCAGGCTAAACATACCCAACTCTGTCAGCCTTTCCTCATAAGACTTGGATTCCAACCCTCTCACCATCCTGGTCGCCCACTTCTGGACACGCTCGAGCTTGTCAACATCCTCCCTAAAATGTGGTGCCCAAAACTGGGATATAAAAAAATTGTTTTGAATTTCTCAGCTCTTCTGGTCGCTTCTCTCTTTTGTGAGCCCAAGCTGTGACTCCTTATTTTCCCACCATATTATGCTTCCGTGCACCAACTCCTCCCCAACCCTGGTCAAGTGGTACCAGGAACACATGAAGCTCTGCTACACTGAATTGGACCATCGGTCCATCAAGGTTAGTGGTGGAGGTTAATATTGTCTCCCCAGGGTCTCAGGTGGAGGTCTTTCACATCATCTAATACTTGGTCCTTTTCAACTGGAGATGCTGGGGATTGAACCTGGGGCCCTCTGCATACCAAACAGATGCTCTACCGCTGAGACATGGTCCCCCCTGCTTGTCTACAGGCCATTTGGTAAGGTCCTGACATTCCCAACAATCCTCCTCTATGTGGCCATCCAACATATCATGAGAACCCAATGGGAACCCAAATCAGCTGACAGCATCATTCTCCTGTCTTCCATTTTATCCTCACAACAGCAACCGTGTGTGGTAGGCTAGGCTGACTGACTGATCCACGGTCACCCAGTGAGCTTCCATGAGAGTGTGGGGATTCAAACTGGGATCTCCCAGATCCTAGTATGACACTCTTAACCACTGCACTGCTTTGGCTCTGCTTGGGTTCTTGACATAGGATAGTGTATGTAATGAAACATAGCATGAAGCCTTTGTTGAATATCTGCAGATCTCTGACTTTAGGGAAGGTCCGTGAATCTTCTCATGTTTTACATTGTAGATCACATGTAGCAGGTTCTTGGAGAAACCTTTCCATGTCTGAGACCCAAGCTGATGCTAGCTAAAGTATATAATACTGATCCCAATGCACCTGTAGTCTGATTCAATGGGAGGCAGCTCTAGATGTTCATGTATAGGACCCACACCACTCTACCCATTGTGGCCTGCACATGCCATGTATAGGTTCCTATAGAGTTTCCCTACTGGAGAGTCTTCCCCTGGCATTCACACAGTGGCCAAATGGTTACTCAGTCCTCTCTTTTCTTCTTGTTGTTGTTCAGTCGCACAGTCGAGTCCAACTCTTCACGACCCCATGGGCCACATCACGCCAGGCCCTCCTGTCTTCTGCTGTCCTCTGGAGTTTGCTCAGTTTCATGTTCGTTGCCCCAATAACACTGTCTAACCATCTCATCCTTTGCCGTCCCCTTCTTCTTTGACCTTCAGTCTTTCCTGGCATCAGGGTCTTCTCCAGTGAGGGCTCCTTTCTCATTTGGTGGCCACAGTATTTCAGCTTCAGCTTCATAGTAATCACCAAAAACAATGGTTTTACCATGGTGTTTCTGATCATTTCGAGAGAGGTATGATGTCACTTCCACATCCCCCCCGAAGTGACATCATGCCACAGACCCAGCAGTCATTTCCCCCCTTTCTTCTGCTGGATGTCAGAGTACCAGCAGGCAAGGCTCACCAGGGACAGGACAGCTCCTGCCCCCAGTGGGCTGGTGATGTGAAAAACCCTAACTGAGCCAATCAGGGAAGGAAACTATTTGAAAATAGTAGGAAGTCCCTAATCTCACTATGATAACTAGTTGTCCCCTCTGCTGCCCCCTGCTGGATGTCCTTGTCATTCTATTTATCTATGCACGATAGACCTTGCACACTCCAACAAATTCAAGGTGCTTTGAAGCCCTATATTTTTTTATTTAATTAATTATTTAACTAAATTTTATCCCGGCCTCCCTGCAGAGGCAGGCTCAGGGCGGCTTACAATACATACACATACATTCAAATAGATGCATACATTTAAACTCAGCAATATACTAAGAACAAAATAAGTTAAAATCCCAATAGGTAAAACCATTACTACTCAGAGCATCAGCACAGTGCAAGATGGTGGCAGTTTCTCAACATCTGAATGGCCTCCTACCCCTAATCCAGGCTGTTGGTTGCCAGGTTGGCAATGATGTTGGTGTTAGGGCCAGGGGCATGATATTAATGGTGGCCCCCTAATTGAAAGCCTGGTGGAAGAGCTCCATAAAGAGCTCTGCATGGCCTGGTGTACACCCAGTTATTGAGCCTCCTTCTAGTGTTGTTTATGTGTTTTAATTAAATTATTGTATAACTTAACTGTATTTTTAATTGTTTAAAGGTTTATTTCTTTTGAAGTCCACTGCCTTGTGGACTCTGATTGGGGGGAAAGGCAGTATAAAAAAAATGTTTCAAGGAAATAAATTAACTTCATCGGCTTCTAGGTCAGATCCTGGTTTGCGTTCTCCTCTGCATGAAAGCTCTGTCGGATCTGCCCTGAGCTCCAGCCACCCCTGATCCCAACCACGAAGAGGGCTTGCCGTTTCCAGCTTCCAGGTGCTCGGATGAGTTTGCTTTGGAGACCCAGAGTTTAAATATTCCATTATTTCCCATGCCAACAAATGTACCATTTCTCAATGCACAAGCCTTTCTTCCTTTCTCCTTTTTCTAGACAGAGCACATAAGATTTAATTTCCTGACCTCTTCCACTGATTTATAGTAGTCATTTTTCCACAACATTAGACTGTGTAATCTATTTTAGAGGAACCTCATAGAGCCAAACTGATATTTTATAGTTCCCCTTCCTTTTTTTTCCACCCTCTTTGAAAACCCAGCAACTGCAATTGGAACATATTTCTGGAAAGCTTACAGTCAAGATGATACTAGGATGAAAGCAGGAGAGACAGACCACATCCTGATCAAGCGCAAGGGAGCCTTATGTGGTAACATGCTGCTATGTGGACTCTCATTTGGGGTGTTTGGCGTAGTGGTTAAGTCCCAGTTTGGTGCAGTGGTTAAGTGCTCAGACTCTAATCTGGGAGAACCGGGTTTGATTCCCCCACTTCTTCACTTGCACCCGCTGGATGACCTTGGGCAAGCCATAGTTCTGACACAGCCGTTCTTGGAAAAGAGCAGTTTCTGTCAGAGCTCTCTCAGACCCACCTACCTGACAGGGTGTCTGTTGTGGGGAGGGGAAGGGAAAGGAGTTTGTAAGCCGCTCTGAGACTCCTTTGGGTAGTGAAGGGTGGGGTATAAATCCAATATCCTCCTCCTCCTCCTCCTCCTCCTCCTCCTCCTCCTCCTCTTCTTCTTCTTCTTCTTCTTCTTCTTCTTCTTCTTCTTCTTCTTCTTCTTCTTCTTCTTCTTCTTCTTCTTCTTCTTCTTCTTCTTCTTCTTCTTCTTCTTCTTCTTCTTCTACTACTATATTTATATATTTCCTTCATTTCTATCCTTCCTTTGTCCCTGATGGGGATGCAGAACAGCTTACACTGTTTTTTCTCACCTTCATTGTATCCTCACAACACTTCTGTGAGGTGAAAAGAGGAAGAGGAGAAGGAGGAGGAGGAGGAGAAGATTGGATTTATAGCCCACCCTTCACTACCCAAAGGAGTCTCAGAGTGGCTTACAAACTCCTTTCCCTTCCCCTCTCCACAATAGACAACCTGTGAGGTAAGTGGGGCTGAGAGAGCTAAGAACATAAGAGAAGCCAATGTTGGATCAGGCCAATGGCCCATCTAGTCCAACACTCTGTCACACAGTGGCCAAAAATACCAGGTGCCATCAGGAGGTCCAGCAGTGGGGCCAGGACACTAGAAGCCCTCCCACTGCTGCCCCTTCCAGCACCAAGAAGAGAGTGCACCACCTGCCCCAGACTGAGAGTTCCCATCTATACCTTGTGGCTAATAGCCACTGATGGACTTCTGCTCCATATGTTCATCTAAAGCCGTCCAGGCTTGTAGCTGCCACCACCTCCTGTGACAGTGAATTCCATGTGTTAATCACTCTTTGGGTGAAGAAATACTTCCTTTTATCTGTCCTAACCCGACTGCTCAGCAATTTCATTGAGTGCCCACGAGGTCTTGTATTGTGAGAAAGGGAGAAAAGCTCTGATTGAAACTGCTCTTTTTCAAGAACAGCTTTGACAGAACTATGGCTTGCCCAAGGTCATCCAGCAGCTGCAAGTGGAGGAGTGGGGAATCAAACCCAGTTCCCCAGATTAGAGTCCGCACACTTAACCACAACACCAAACTGGCGTAGTCACCCAGCAAGCTTCCATGGCAAACCTGGGTCTCCCAGATGCCTATTTATTTTTGTGTGTTCTACTTTTCTCTCAGATTGAGGACTCAAAGCAGCTTTTCACATCACACACACACACCCCGCTCCAGTTAGCTCTCACAACAACAACTTTTTGAGGACAGGTTAGGCTGAGAGACTGTGACTAGCCCAAGATCCTCTGGCAGGCTTCCATCAGTGAGCAAGGGATTCGAACCTGGTTGTCATCGTTCCTAGCCCAGCCCTTTAACCACTGATCTGGCCCTCGAGCCCAGGAGTGGTCAAACTTGCTTAACGTAACGGCCACACAGAATGAACATCAGATATTTGAGAGCTGCAAGAAGCAAACAAATATCACACACATTATTATTGAAAATATGCCAATTTGCTTTGCATTAACAATCTTAGGATGAATTAGCAGAAGCATTGTGTCCAGATCATGGGAGGTGGTAGTTCCGCTCTATTCTGCTATGGTCAGGCCTCACCTGGAGTCCTGTATCCAGCTTTGGGCACCACACTTTAGGGAGGATGTTGACAAGCTGGAGCGCGTCCAGAAGAGGGCAACCAGGATGGTGAGAGGGTTGGAATCCAAGTCTTATGAGGAAAGGCTGAAAGAGTTGGGTATGCTTAGCCTGGGAAAGAGAAGGCTTAGAGGGGACATGACTGCAGTCTTCAAGTATCTGAAGGGCTGTCATGTAGAAGATGGAGCAGATCTATTCTCTCTTGCTCCGGATTGCAAGACTGGATCTAATGGGTGGAAATTACAAGGGAGTCATTACTGGCTAAATATCAGGAGAAACTTCCTGACTGTCAGAGTGGTTGAGCAGTGGAACAGACTGCCTCAGGAGGTGGTGGATGCTCCTTCCCTGGACATTTTCAAGCGGAGGCTGGACGACCATCTTTTGGGTATGTTGTAGGTATGTAGGGCTATCTTTCAGCTATGCTCCTGCAAAGTTCAGGGGGATTGGACCAGATGACCGGCAAGGGTCCTTCCAACTCTAACATTCTATGATTCTAAACTAGACTGTGTGAAAGAGCCACACGCCCTTCAAGTCCATTCACATCTTGATGCTTTTCTGAGCCCCGTGAACGTGGATGGATGAGTCTTTGGATGGGGTGATGGTTCCTCATTAACTCGAGTTCCCAGCTCCAGGTTGGGATGTGCCTGAAGATTTGGGAGGTGGAGCCCCCTGTCAGATCCTGGTTTGGGGAGGGGTTTGAGGAGGGAAGGGACCACAGTGGGGTATAATGCCATCGACTCTGCCTTCTGAAGTGGCCATTTTCTCTGAGTGAACTGATCTCCGTTGCCTGGAGAGCAGTTGTAATCCCAGGAGATCTCCAACAACCATCTGGCCATCATTAACAGACACTACTTTTCAGGACTATCTTAATAAGTTGTCGAAGGCTTTCCACATACAAAAGAACGTCCTCAGGAAACAGGAAAGCTCCTCAGGAAACAATCCATAGACAAAAGAACCTCCTCAGGAAACAGGAAACCTCCTCAGAAAACAATCCATAGACAAAAGAATCTCCTCAGGAAACAGGAAACCTCCTCAGGAAACAATCCATAGACAAAACAACCTCCTCAGGAAAGCTCCTTCCTTAGCATGTTTCACAGCCTGGGGAACTCCTACATGATAATGACTCAGCCCTACCCCACCTTCCTGAGTAGACATAAATTACCTGCCTTCCATTTTTCTTCTCACCTTGACGCAGAGAGGACTCCACCTTTCTGTGTTATACCTCTGAGGATGCCAGTCACAGCTACTGGCGAAACGTCAGGTCCTACAATGCCAAGACCGCGGACACACAACCCGGAAAATCTACAGCAACTATATTAATAAGATCTGGGGGGTGGAGGGATTGTACCCCAGTTGCACTTTTACTTTTTGGTAAAATGTACAGGGAAAGATATTGTCAGCTGTACATTAGAAACCAATCTCTTAAAGTATGGTCCCATACCATTTACCTGGTGCATAACCCCTCTCCCTCCTGCGCTTCTGGAGGTCCTCATTGGAGCAAATGAAACTGCCTGTCTCCACAGGGGAATTGGTAGTTCTAGCCATAATTGAAGTTATATATAAAGTATTGCATGTGTATAGGAATTCATTGATTTTATGTGTGTGTGTTTGGTGTGGGTTTTGAATGTCCTTGGGGTTGGTGTGTTTTACATTTTGAAAGACTCTTGTATCTTTTTATTTGGGCTGGGTTTTTTTTTTTGCAATTGTGCTTGGAGAGACGCACACAGAGGTATATTTGTTTTCTCGCTTTTAGGTTATGAAAATCGTATTCCCTGGTACAGATGCTAGATGTGCAAAATGTCCCCATCACGTGCAGAAAAGCATGGGGCGCATAAGTGTTAACATTGCTAGCTCATGAAAACGGCGGCACCTTTGCAAAGAATGTCAGGGAACTGTTTTTCTTAAAGCGTGGAATGCTTTGTCGCCATTTTGCTATGGTATAAGCAGGACGCCTGCGAACACCTTAAGCCTAACCAAAAGGAATCAAGTGTGGTCTCATTGATTTAACACTCCGGAGGGAGCGGAATGAAAGATGCTATTGAATTACAAAGACACTAATGGGTGTTACCTTAGAGTCTGCGGGATTCTTTCTTATTCAGTTTCTTATGGGATTCACTTTTGCAAACTATACCCTTCTGTTTCTGGAATAAATGCACAGACTACCACATTGGGAAGTGTTAGGAGAGACTCACCCCCAGTCTTATTAGCAGTCATAAGAACATAAGAAGATGGACCAGTGGTCCGTTTAGTCCAGCATCCTGTCTCACACAGTGGCCAACCAGTTCCTCTGGAGGGCCACGAACAGGGAATATATACCACCACGTGGCTCATAATCCCCTGTTCTTCAAACTAACATTGTCTCCAGTTTGGTGTAGTGGTTAAGTGCGTGGACTCTTATCTGGGAGAACCAGGTTTGATTCCCCACTCCTCCACTTGCACCTGCTGATGTGACCTTGGGTCAGTCACAAGCTCTGGCACAGCTGTTCTCTCAAGGACAGTTTCTGTCAGAAGTTCTCTCAGCCCCACCTACCTCATAGGGTGTCTGTTGTGGGGAGGGGAAGGGAAAGGAGTTTGTAAGCCACTCTGAGACGCCTTTGGGCAGTGAAGGGTGGGGTATAAATCCAAACTTTTCCTTCTTCTTCTTCTTCTTCTTCTTCTTCTTCTTCTTCTTCTTCTTCTTCTTCTTCTTCTTCTTCTTCTTCTTCTTCTTCTTCTTCTTCTTCTTCTTCTTCTTCTTCTTCTTCTTCTCAATTAACTGGCAACTTGGCATAACCACCTCTAAGAACACCTCTCAGAAATGGGGATAAAAATGGGAAAACCAATAATTCTCACCCTTCCGTCTGTTTACTTCTCAAGAGGAAACTTAATGACTTGCAAATTGACTGGTCCAAGCCAAGGTTACCCAGGAACTTCATGGACAACTGAGATTTTAAGATCGGTCCCCTGAGACTGGCAACCAAAGGGAGTATTTTGGGAATGGGGAGTGCCATTGCGCAACACTGTGACATCACTTCCAGTTTCTATCCAGAAGTGAAGCCACAGCTCTCTGGGAATTGTCCCATTTCTGCAAGACCTAAGCTAGCCTGTTAACAATAGGAATTTTCCGGGGACGTTGATTCATGGGGTCACCGTAAGTTGGAAGTGACTTGACAGCATTTTACATGCATATGCATGCATGTACACACACATGGCCCACTATCTTCACAACTTAATCTAGCCTTCGCACTGTAGAGCCTTTACACTAGCACAACTAAATGTGTTCCCTTCAAAAGAGCTCTCAGGTCGGTTGAATAAAATCACCCCTCATGGAAGGTTATGTTCTCATCCTTTAAAATCCGTGGACTCAATTGATCGTATTATTTTTGATTGCCATTTTCACTCAGGGTGATTTCCCACTAAAGCTGCCACGGGGTTGCGCCGCCGTTTGCCCCGAGATTTTTAGTCAATTTCACACCCGAAGCCGTGGGGCTGCATTTTGACCCGCAGCTTCGCCCGATTTCCCCGCAGTTTCGTAATCCTGTTTTTTGAGGATTACGAAACTGCGGGGGAAATCGGGCGAAGCCGTGGGTCAAAATGCAGCCCCGCGGCTTCGGTGTGAAATTGACTAAAAATCTCGGGCAAACGGCGGCGCAACCCCGCGGCAGCTTTAGTGGGAAATCACCCTCAGTCTTACGCAAAGAATTCTTGTCATCTTTATTTCCTGCTAATTATAGTTCTGATAGGGAAAAAAGCTATTTGATATCTACTAAAGGATGCTAATCCTAATATTACAGCTATAGTGGCCACGTTTCTTGCCGAAGTAGTCGAAGTTAGATCTATTCTAGTAAAGGATTGACTCATATTGTTTATTATGTTTTATATATCCATGCCGTGTTATTGTACATCTATGTACCTTACTGCTATGCCATTAAAGGTATTTGACTTTGACACACATAACACACACCTTATAGAAATAAGTGAATTCCTAGAGTGTTGTGACATCAATTCTCAGTACAGACTGTTGGGATATTTGGTTAATATAGCAAAGTTTGCCCAGTAATAGAAACATGATGCTGAGCGCAGGAAATAAATATCCCGAGAAGTATATTGCAAAAAAAAGGTAAACGTATGATTATTCAGGTAGATCTAATTCACATTCAGGTTGCAGTCAGAAGAAGAGAAAAGAAGCCTTATCTAAAGAGTACCTTCCCTATCACAAATGTCCAGCTAGTCCAGCATCATGTGTGGGGGAGTATGAGGGCACTGTCCCTACAGGAGAGACCGGAAGAGACCTGTGTCTTCATGGAAGGCTATGTGAAGTGAGTGAGAGAACAAAGGGAGAGTAGAAGTCAGAGGGCAGATCCCAGGTTAAGACAAAGAGAGGCATCCAATTCAAGGAGATAATACCTGTACACAGGGCCTTTTTTGTAGAAAAAGGTCAGCAGGAATTCATTAGCATAATAGGTCACAACCAACAGCAGAAACTCATTAGTATATTAGGCCACACCCTCACATTACCAGAAGTGCGGTCATCCAGCCACACCTACCTTTTGCTTCTTATTCTGTTTACCTTGTTTGTTGTCAAAACCCAGGGCTTTTTTTTGTAGCAGGAACTCTTTTGCATGTTAGGCCACACACCCCAAATGTAGCCAATCCTAAATGAGTTTCTGCTGTTGGGTGTGGCCTGTTATGCTAATGAGTTCCTACTGGGCATGGCCAACTCAGGAGCAAGCCGGAACTCCGTTCCGGTGTGTTCCTGCCCCAAAATAGCCCTGCCTATATGAATTTAGAGTGATGTAGCACTCCCCAGTGTTCAGGCCTGCTGAGTCACTCATTCCAAGACAGACCTGAAAAGATGTTGTACAATGGCACTTTACACCCACAATTCCTTCTCCCACTGGAAAAAAAAAAATAAGTCCTCGGAGAACCTGGGGCCCAGAGGTGGGCACTTGCTTGATGCATTCAATCAACAAGCCCACTGCCTCCCCCTCCCACTGCGAAGGGTTGTGGCTCAGTGGAAGAGCCTCTGCTTGGCATGCAGAAGGTCCCAGTTGCAATCCTTAGCTTCTACAGTTAAAAGGACCAAGCAATTGGTAATGCAAAAGACTTCTGCCTGAGAAACTGGAGGGCTGCTGCCAGTTTAAGTAGACAGTACTGACCTTAATGGACCAAGGCTCTGATATAGCATAAGGTAGGTTCACGTGTACAGTGCAGCCAAAATGTCACTGAAATTAAACTCCTGACGGGTGAAGGGAAAGCCCAGGAACATCATAAGGACAGAGAGAGCGGAACGAGAAGATCAGAGTAAATCCTCCATTGCATCCAAGGTATTAGGTTGTATCAAGTGGTCATTCTTCGACCAATATTCTGCCATTGAATGGGAAAAAAATCAATTCCCTTCTTTTACCATATTCACCATGTTGTGCCAAGCCAGGTTCCTAAGGATCATTCATACCCAGAGGGTAGAATGGGCTACAGCAGAAGGAAGGAAGAGGAGAATTTCATTCTATGAGCAAAGCTGCTGTTGATGTGATTGTGATGATGGTGGTGGTGGTGGCGGCAAACTGCCACTCCAGCATCCTGTCTCACACAGTGGCCAACCAGTTCCTCTGGAGGTCCAACAACAGGGCATAGAGGCCAAGGCCTTCATAAGAACATCAGAAGAGCCTTGCCGGATCAGACCAGTGGTCCATCCAGTCCAGCATCCCGTCTCACACAGTGGCCAGCCAGTTTCTCTGAAGGGCCAACAGCAGGGCATAGAGGCCGAGGCCTTCATAATAACATCAGAAGAGCCCTGCTTGATCAGACCAGTGGTCCATCTAGTCCAGCATCCTGTCACACAGAGGGCAACCAGTTCTTCTGGAGGGCCAACAACAGGGCACAGAGGCCGAGGCCTTCTCCTGATGTTGCCTCCTGGCACTGGGGTTCATTGGTTGACTGCCTCTGAACATGGAGAACTTTGACAGTTACATATTTGACTCATAGGTGGTGGTCTGCAATTCGAGATCTAGCCAAATTCTTGGGAATCGTGGAGGTATCTTTGCAGGATTCTTGCTGTTCCAAGCAACACAGGTAATTCACACAGGTAACTATGGTTGCAAGTTGCAATTGTACAAAGCGGTTCACAAACTTACTTGAATAAATGGAGAGCAGCTGCCAGTCTGGGCAGACAATACTGACCTTGACGACCTGATGGCCTGACTCCATATCAGGCAGCTTCATGTGTTAAAAGCGGATAAGAGACATTCATCACTGCTGAAGCCCTACAACAGGGGTCCCCAACCTTGATGAGCCATGGAAACAATGCTACTTTAATCTATGCTGCCAATCCGATCTCCAGGGGCCAATCAGAAGCCTTGCTGGGAGAGAGCTCCACCTGGCCCCACCCACTCAGTGAAAACACTTGGCGGGCACCCAAAAATGTAAGGTGTGGGTGGGCACCCTGGCTCCCACAGGCACCCATTTGGGGTTGCTGTTGTTCAGTCGCACAGTCGAGCCCGACTCTTCGCGACCCCATGGACCACATCACGCCAGGCCCTCCTGTCTTCCACCATGCTCCGGAGTTTGCTCAATTTCATGTTTGTTGCCTCAATCACACTGTCTAACCATCTCATCCTTTGCCGTCCCCTTCTTCTTTGACCTTCAGTCTTTCCCAGCATCAGGGTCTTCTCCAGTGAATGCTCCCTTCTCATTTAGTGGTCAAAAGTTTTTGAGCCTTCCAACCATTCATATCTCAACATTTTGAAACACTAACTGACCTCACATTAAAGAGTACACAATGCTTAGATATCCTATGACACTAACTGTCTCTGATAGAATACGAGAAACACTTGCCTACTGTAATCTCATTTCTCTCACTGAAATAGTAATGTATATTTCTGTCGACTTGCTCATTGTTATTGTTAACTTGCTTGTATCATTTCATCCCACGTTGTTGCATGAAACCTTGTATGTAATGTTGTTGAATTTTGTTTTCCATTGAGAATATAATAAAAAAAAATATTTAAATAAAAGTTTTTGAGCTTCAGCTTCAGGATCTGGCCTTCCAGGGAACAGTCAGGGTTGATTTCTTTTAGGATTGACTGATTTGATCTCCTGGTAGTCCAAGGGACTCCCAAGAGTCTTCTCCAGCACCATAATTCACCCTGTCGGGGATCCCTGCCCTAACAGCTGGACTTCAGTGTGTTCTCAGGAACAAACCCCACCGAATGCGGCGAGGCTTTCAACCAACAGGTGCAGAGCCAAGCAGAAAGCAGACTCCATTCTGGAAAACCTTCCTTCTCTCCAAGGTTGTCAGGAAAGCGATGAGTCGCTCGATTTTCCCGTTGGTCTGCTCTCACCTCTGCCAGCGGGGGGCTCGGATACCTTTGCCGTCCTTCCATGCTGCGGCAGCATTAATCGGCACGCCGGACCATAATGGCTCCTCACCTGGGGCTTGATGCACACTGAATCGCCACTGGCCGCTGTGAGCGAGCACTTTTTGGCATTAGACTCTGATCTAGCTCTCTCTTTTTTCCTTGAAAGGCAGAGGTGAGGGGCAGGCCGGAGAGTGCTGGCCACCCGCTAATGCCCCCCCTGCCGTGGTCCTCGTAATTTTAAATGCCAGCCTCGAGTGAGTTTGGTACCCCACAAAGGCCAAAAAGGCTCTCTTAATAAATAGCATGCATCGATTGATATGCTGCCTTTCTTTCGCTCCTACACTTTAAGAATCTTTTTGAGCGCCTCCCAGCTGCCTTCCCAGTCTCAGTCTCCCACCAATTTCTTGGGTGCAAGTCTCCCTTTTGGCTGAAATGTGCAGGGACGATGGTCTTTTGCACTGCATACGGCTTGCTGAAACGGGGATCCCGCTGTGTAATTTTCACTTCATTTAAATGTGCCATGTTAAAAAGGTTCTTTCTGGTCGTTCCAGACGTCAAAAGTGCTGGTTACTGAAGGCCCCGTTTTGTTGATGGTACCCGGGGCTCTTTTTGTAGCAGGAACTCCTTTGCCTATTAGGCGACACACCCCTGATGTAGCCAATCCTCCGAGAGCTTGCAGTAGCCCCTGTAAGAAGAGCTCTGTAAGCTCTTGGAGGATTGGCTACATTAGGGGCGTTCAGGGCTCTTTCTGTAGCAGGGACTCCTTTGCATATCAGGCGACACACCCCTGATGTAGCCAATCTTCCAGGAGCTTACAGAGCTCTTCTTACAGGGGCTACTGCAAGCTCTTGGAGGATTGGCTACATTAGGGGCATGTGGCCTAACATGCAAAGGAGTTCCTGCTACAAAAAGAGCCCTGATGGTACCTACTCACGAGGAAGATTCAGGTGGACCACCGTGTTGGTCCGAGGCAGCAGAATAAAGTTCGAGTCCGGTGGCACCTTTAAGACCAACAAACTTTTATTCCTGGCATAAGCCTTTGTGTGCATGCACACTTCATCAGGTACACTGAAGTGGAAGTTACCAGTCCGTACATATAGACAGAGGTTGAGCAGCAAACTAGCATACTGCATAATAAAAGGTGTTTGTTTGTTCAGCTTGTATCCCTCTCTATCTAGCCATTTTGGTGCAGTGGTTAAGTGTGCGGACTCTAATCTGGGAGAACCGGGTTTGATTTCCCCCCTCCTCCACTTGCACCTGGCTGGATGACCTTGGGCAAGCCGTAGTTCTGATAAGAGCTATTCTTGAAAAAGAGCGGTTTCTGTCAAGAGCTGTCTCAGCCCCACCTACCTCACAGGGTGTCTTGTTGTGGGGAGGGGAAGAAAAAGGCGTTTGTAAGCCGCTCTGAGACTCCTTTGGGTAGTGAAGGGTGGGATATAAATCCAATCTCTTCTTCCTCTTCTACCTCACAGAGTGTCTGTTGTGGAGAGGGGAAGGGAAAGGAGTTTGTAAGCCGCTCTGAGACTCCTTTGGGTAGTGAAGGGCGGGATATAAATCCAATCTCTTCTTCCTCTTCTACCTCACAGAGTGTCTGTTGTGGGGAGGGGAAGGGAAAGGAGTTTGTAAGCCGCTCTGAGACTCCTTTGGGTAGTGAAGGGCGGGGGTATAAATCCAATCTCTTCTTCTTCTACCTCACAGGATGTCTGTTGTGGAGAGGGGAAGGGAAAGGAGTTTGTAAGCCGCTCTGAGACTCCTTTGGGTAGTGAAGGGCGGGATATAAATCCAATCTCTTCTTCTTCTACCTCACAGGGTGTCTGTTGTGGAGAGGGGAAGGGAAAGGAGTTTGTAAGCCGCTCTGAGACTCCTTTGGGTAGTGAAGGGCGGGGTATAAATCCAATCTCTTCTTCTTCTACCTCACAGGGTGTCTGTTGTGGAGAGGGGAAGGGAAAGGAGTTTGTAAGCCACTCTGAGACACCTTTGGGTAGTGAAGGGCGGGGTATAAATCCAATCTCTTCTTCTACCTCACAGGGTGTCTGTTGTGGAGAGGGGAAGGGAAAGGAGTTTGTAAGCCGCTCTGAGACACCTTTGGGTAGTGAAGGGCGGGGTATAAATCCAATCTCTTCTTCCTCTTCTACCTCACAGGGTGTCTGTTGTGGAGAGGGGAAGGGAAAGGAGTTTGTAAGCCGCTCTGAGTCTCCCTTGGATAGTGAAGGGCGGGGGTATAAATCCAATCTCTTCTTCTTCTTCTTCTACCTCACAGGGTGTCTGTTGTGGAGAGGGGAAGGGAAAGGAGTTTGTAAGCCGCTCTGAGACACCTTTGGGTAGTGAAGGGCGGGGTATAAATCCAATCTCTTCTTCTACCTCACAGGGTGTCTGTTGTGGAGAGGGGAAGGGAAAGGAGTTTGTAAGCCGCACTGAGACACCTTTGGGTAGTGAAGGGCGGAGTATAAATCCAATATCTTCTTCTACCTCACAGGGTGTCTGTTGTGGGGAGGGGAAGGGAAAGGAGTTTGTAAGCCGCTCTGAGACACCTTTGGGTAGTGAAGGGCGGAGTATAAATCCAATCTCTTCTTCTTCTACCTCACAGAGTGTCTGTTGTGGAGAGGGGAAGGGAAAGGAGTTTGTAAGCCGCTCTGAGACTCCTTTGGGTAGTGAAGGGCGGAGTATAAATCCAATCTCTTCTTCTTCTACCTCACAGAGTGTCTGTTGTGGAGAGGGGAAGGGAAAGGAGTTTGTAAGCCGCTCTGAGACACCTTTGGGTAGTGAAGGGCGGAGTATAAATCCAATCTCTTCTTCTACCTCACAGGGTGTCTGTTGTGGGGAGGGGAAGGGAAAGGAGTTTGTAAGCCGCTCTGAGACACCTTTGGGTAGTGAAGGGCGGGGTATAAATCCAATCTCTTCTTCTTCTACCTCACAGGGTGTCTGTTGTGGGGAGGGGAAGGGAAAGGAGTTTGTAAGCCGCTCTGAGACACCTTTGGGTAGTGAAGGGCGGGGTATAAATCCAATCTCTTCTTCTTCTACCTCACAGAGTGTCTGTTGTGGAGAGGGGAAGGGAAAGGAGTTTGTAAGCCGCTCTGAGACTCCTTTGGGTAGTGAAGGGCGGGGTATAAATCTCTTCTCTTTTATTTTCTTCTTCTTTTTTCTAAATAATAATCTGCCATCGTTTAAACTTTCTGTGGGGATATCCTCCCATGTTCACAGGGCTGTTCCCTGATTCAGTTCAGCTCAGCTGGAGTTTAAGAGGAAAGTCCTTCCCTTTGGAAAGACTGGAGCCCCCCACCCGCCGTGGGGAAGGCCTCCCCCCAAAGTTCAGCAAGCTGGTCGAGGAACGGATTGGAATCATCTCCTTGCCTTAACATTGCCTCTTAAAAAAAAAAGCAAATGAGAATCGCAGCATCCAAGATGTCGGGTTTTTTCTGTTTTGTTTTTCTGCTTCTGTTGTTTTCCATTAGCCCCGAGAACATGTTCCTCTTATTCCACACAAAAGCTGGTTTCCAGAGCTACAGCGGAGAGCTGTCAAATTCCCGGGCTCTCTCGGCTTGTTCCGGGAGTGGTGTTGAGCGGCGGTTAGAGACCGTTTCCAGTTCTTTATTTGTCCCAATTATCTGATCCCGCCTATTAGAGAGAATGGGAACATCATGGTGTTGTTTCGCGCAAGGCTTTCTACGCACTAATAACACTCTTGTTTATTGCCCGGAACATGTTGCGTGGACTTCTGCTAGGCCTTCTTCCTGCTAATCCCCCCAAAGCTTTGGAACCGATTTAAATTTTTGTTCCCTTCTTCTAGCAGAGTAAAATTGCAGGCATCTGACTCAACGAACTTCCCTCGGTTGTAAAGATGTTGATCAGGTACTAAAAAAAAGAATGAATTACATTAAATGGAAAAAGATTGGGAAAGTAGAACTATAAGGAACTATCTAATCCATTTGCTGTAGGTAGAAATACACACACAAAGGGCCCCCGTGGCTCAGTGGTTAAGATGCTTAGCTGCAAACCGGAAGGTCGGTAATTCGGCAGTTCGAGACCTGAGTGCCATGCGACGGAGTGAGCTCCCGTCTCTGGTCCCAGCTCCTGCCAGCCTAGCAGTTTGAAAGCAAGAAATTACAAGTAGATAAATAGGTACCACTTTGGTGGGGAGGTAACAGTGTTCCGTGCGCCTCGGCGTTTAGTCATGCCGGCCACATGACCACGGAAACGTCTTCGGACAGCGCTGGCTCTTTGGCTTGGAAACAGAGATGAGCAGCGCTCCCTAGAGTCAGATATGACTGGGATTTGAACAAGGGGAAACCTTTACCTTTATCTTTACTAGAAATGTGTGCGCTCAGCTCTGGGTGTGCAGGAGAAGGGTGGGATTCCCCCACCCCGTTTGTCCTGAGTGCAAATCGTGTTACGTGTCAGAGAAGAGGGCTCCTTAGGTATCTTGGCTGTCCATCACAGAGGGTGGGGGTAGCGGAGGAGCTGTCAGTGAGTAGCACATTAAAGAGAGGGATAATGTGAAAGTATACTAAGTGCTGGTGCAGTGTAGAGATGATAGTGTTGACTGGGAGACCTGGATTCAAATCTTCACATTACTATGAAGCAGTCTGGGTGACTGGGGGCAAGCTGTACTATCTTAGCCTAGCTAAGAATTAAAGATTCTGACATTTTTTTCCTCTGTCTGTCCATCCATCTATCCATCCACTCATCTGTCATCTATCCATCCATCAGCTATCCATCTATCCATCCATCTCATCTATCTGTCTGTCCATCTGTCTAGCTATCCATCTATCCATCCATCTCATCTATCTGTCTGTCCATCTGTCTGTCCATCCATCTAATCCCTCTCTCTCTCTCTCATCCGTCTATCTATCTATCTATCTATCTATCTATCTATCTATCTATCTATCTATCATCTATCTATCTGTCTGTCTGTCTGTCTGTCCGTCTGTCTGTCCGTCCGTCTGTCTATCTATATCTATCTATCTATCTATCTATCTATCTATCTATCTATCTATCTATCTATCTATCTATCTATCTATCTATCTATCTATCTCATCTATCTATCTATCTATCTATCTATCTATCTATCTATCTATCTATCTATCTATCTATCTATCATCTATCTATCTATCTATCTATCTATCTATCTATCTATCTATCTATCTATCTATCTATCTATCATCTATCTATCTTTCATCTATCTATCATCTTTCTGTCCATCTATCCATCCATCCATCCATCTCATCTCATCTCATCTCATCTCATCTCATCTCATCTCATCTCATCTCATCTCATCTCAACTCATCTCATCTCATCTCATCTCATCTATCTATCTGTCTCTCTATCTACCCATCTACCCATCAATCCATCCATCCATCTCAACTATCTATCTATCTGTCTGTCTGTCCATTTGTCTGTCCATTTGTCTGTCCATTTGTCTGTCCATCTGTCCATCCGTCCATCCATCCATCCATCCATCCATCCATCCATCCATCCATCCATCCATCCATCCATCCATCCATCCATCTCATCTGTCTGTCTGTCTCTCTATCTGTCTGTCTGTCTACCTTCCTACCTATCCATCTACCCATCTACCCATCTATCCATCCATCTCATCTATCTATCTGCCTCTCTGTCCATCTGTCTGCCTGACCGTCCATCCGTCTGTCCATCCATCCGTCCACCCCTCATCTATCCATCCAGCCATTTATCTGTCTGTCTTGCACATGATCTTTATGGCAACACTCAACATGTGACAATCTTGTCAACTTGATTAAGCAATTGAAATTGTCCTTCCTTCCTTCCTTCCTTCCTTCCTTCCTTCCTTCCTTCCTTCCTTCCTTCCTTCCTTCCTTCCTTCCTTCCTTCCTTCCTTCCTTCCTTCCTTCCTCTCCAGATGATCCAGATCAGATGACCTGGAGAAAAAAAAATATAGAGTTACCAGCCCCCAAGTGGGAGTGGGGGGTCCTCCAATTTTGTGGGCTCCTGTCCACTGCCTGCTAGCTGTCCACTGGGGGAAGCCCTGCCCCCAACAGCCGCGACCTGGCCTGACATCCCTGATGTGATGACATTGCATGGGAGTAAGGTCATCATGCTGGGGATTTTGCATGGTGACACTCTGCTATTTTGGGCAAAACTCTATGGTTACCATAGACTTTTGCCCACAATACCAGACCATCACTGCATGACATCCCTGGCATGATGATGTCATTTCCACGTGATATCATCACATTGGGTACGTTGCATGTGGGGAGGAGGTAAGACCTGGCAACCCTAAGAAAACAGCTGCTTTGGAGTTCTAGCGCAAGTGGAAATTTTGAACTGCATCCAACTTGAAGGTAGCAAGTTTCTGTCTGAACCCCTCTCCTCCACATTGCTCCCCAAAACACCCATTATGCATTTACAAACTGTGTTAAGAATATAAGAAGACCCCTGCTGGATCAGACCAATGGTCCATCTAATCCAGCATCCTGTCTCATACAGTTGCCAACCAGTTCCTCTGCAGGGCCAACAACAGGGCAGAGAGGATGAGGCCTTCATAAGAACTTCAGAAGAGCCCTGCTGGATCAGATCAGTGAGGGTCCATCTAGTCCAGCATCCTGTCTCACACAGCGGCCAACCAGTTCCTATGGAGGGCTAACAACAGGGCATAGAGGCTGAGGTCTTCCCCTGATAAGAGCATCAAAAGAGCCCTGCTGGATTAGACCAGTGGTCCATCTAGTCCAGCATCATGTCTCACACAGTGGCAACCAATTCCTCTGGAGGGCCAACAACAGGGCACAGAGGCCGAGGCCTTCATAAGAACACCAGAAGAGCCCTGTTGGATCAGACCAGTCATCCATCTAGTCCAGCATCCTGTCTCACACAGTGGCCTACCAGTTCCTCTGGAGGGCAAACAACAGGGCATAGAGGCTGAGGCCTTCATAAGAACATCAAAAGAGCTCTGCTGGATCAGACCAGTGGTCCATCTAGTCCAGCATCCTGTCTCCCACAGTGGCCTACCAGTTCCTCTGGAGGTCTAACAACTGGGCATAGAGGCCGAGGCCTTCATAAAAACACCAGAAGAGCCCTGCTCCCTCTCCCAACATACTGGAACTCGAGAGCATCCAGTGAAGCTGATGGGCAGTAGATTCAGGACAGACAAAAGAAAATGTAGTGACCACAGGCATAGACAGCTTTAAAAGAGGGGTAGGTAGATACACGGAGGATGGGTCTCTCAGTGGCTATCAGCCACAATGACTGAAGGGAACCTCCATGTTCAGAGGCAGTCAGCCTCTGAATCCCAGAGCCAGGAGGCAACATCAGGGAAGGCATGGGCCTCTGTGCCATGTTCCGCCCCCCATATGTGCATGGGTGTGCATGTGGGAGTGTGTGTGCACCTGGAAGACATGGTGACCTCTGATGACTGACTGCTACTGGAGGGCTCTGATGACTGACCGCTACTGGAGGCCTGGAGGATATTCAGAGAGGTGGCTGAATGAAGCCTGCCCCCGCCTCCTGACCGCTGGTATTCCAAGGAGGTCTCTCATCCAAGTGCTCGCCAGAGTCAACCCTGCTTAGCTTCCAAGATCTGACAAGATCGGGCTTGCCTGGGCTACCCAGGACAAGGCACCTCTGTGCCCTGTTGTTGGCCTTCCAGAGGGGCTGGTAGGTTACTGTGTGAGACGGGATGCTGGGCTAGATACTGTGGACATGAATGTTTGAGGGTGCAATGCCAGTTGATTTCTTCATTTCAAAAAAAACCTGGAGCTCACACAACACAACTCCCAGTGTATGCTGGGTAAATCCCCAATCGCCACAATCCCATCACAGGTGAGGAACGACTTGGGATTATTTGATTCAGTTTGAACGCTGACCTGGATGGCCCAGGCTGATGTCAGCAGATCTTAGAAGCTAAGCAGGGTTGGGCCTGGTTAGTACTTGGATTGGAGACCAGCAAGGATCTCCAGGGTTGCTTTGCAAAGGCAGGCAATGGTAAGCCACCTCTGAACCCTACAGCCAAACCACCTTGAAAAACCCTACAGCAGGGGTGTCAAACATGCGGCCCGGGGGGCAGGCCCGCAGTGGAAATGGCTGTCTTCTGCTGCTTCTTCCAGTTCTGCTGCTGCTGTGTCATCGTAGATTTGCAGGTTACAGATACACACCTGAACAGCATACTCAGGATTGCGACAGCACAGACATTTCGATGCCATAATTCAGAGCAAGAGGTGTCAGTTATCAGACACTGTGAAATCCTTTCCTTATATATAATTGAATTTTGGTCCCAGAACATTCTATGGTCGCCATAATTGATTGGGCCCAAGAACTGGCAGTCAGAAGATGCTGGCCAGGGCTGACTGGCTGCTTGATGGAGTCCCACCCACGTCAGCCCCGGCTAGTGTCTTCACCTCAGTCTGCTCCAGTCCTCTGACAGGAGAGGACCCTCTGCAGAGTGAGTGCAGGGACAGGTCCTCAAGGCTGAGGCAGGTGAGAGAAGCCCATTCTGCCCCCCACCACATCATCCTCTGGCCCTTTTATGCTCCCAGTAGGCCCAGAGAAGCCCATTCCGCCACCCACAAACACCATCCTCTGGGCCTTCTATGGGCCCTGTAGGCCCAGAGAACCCCGTTCCGCCCCCCCCCACCATCCTCTGGGCCTTCTTTGGGCCTAGTAGGCCCAGAGAAGCCTGTTCCGCCCCTCTTCCCTTCCTTTCCCCCGTTTCCTTTCTTCCTCTCTCCTTCTTTCTTTCACTCTCTGTTATGTATTGGAATGTGAATCTGGGCTATACATTCCTATGTTAAGCTTGATTTCAAATGTGGCCCTTCAGCTGTGGCATTACTATTGGCTGGTTTCTAAGAAACCTCTGTACAGAACCAATCATCTTGTAAATATGTTGCAAAGAGGGAACAGTCCTGATTGGCCTTTATCCCTGTGTTGTGATTGGCCTTTATCCCTGTGTTATGATTGGCCTTTATCTCTGTGTTGTGATTGGCCTTTAGCTAACTGTGGGTGTGGCTTTGACAGCCCGGGAGAGTTTAAAAAGGGAGCTGTGCTCCACTTGTTTGTTGTGTGTTCCTGAGTTGGAGTTTGCTGTTAAATAAAACTGAAATCACTTTTTGCTGAATCCTGTTGTTGAGTCTCATACTTAACACTCTCCCCCCTCTTCCTTCCTTTCCTTTCCTTCCTTTCCTTCCTTTCCTTCCTTCCTTCCTTTCCTTTCCTTCCTTTCCTTTCCTTTCCTTCCTTCCTTCCTTCCTTCCTTCCTTCCTTCCTTCCTTCCTTCCTTCCTTCCTTCCTTCCTTCCTTCCTTCCTTCCTTCCTTCCTTCCTAGAGCCCGTTGTCTTCCTCCAAACGGGCTTTGCTCCCTAGTAAACAAAATATTGCAAGAGTGCTAATGTTTTAAGCATGTTTTTTTATTATTATTTTAAGGGTTTAAAAAAAAAAAAAAACAACTTTGTGTTTGTGTCCTTTATAAAGTTTATATCTCTGCTACCTGCCATTACATCTTATGACACTCATGGTCCGGCCCAACGAGGTCTCATTTATATCAGATCTGGCCCTTGTAACAAATAAGTTTGACACCCCTGACCTACAGGCTCACCATATATTGGCCCTGAACCCTACAGGCAAACTACCTCTGAACCCTACAGGCAAACCACCCTGAAAAAAACTCGCACTTCCCACCACCAATTCCATCTGAGTGCGAGTTAAGTCATTTCCAAAAGCACACATTTGCGTTCTTGTAAGTAAACGGAACAGTTCGGCGCGGGAGCGGTGCCAAACGGAACACGGCTCCCGATAACGAAGCTTATTTACCAAGTTGCCACGAAGTGCAGTGCGGCGTTTGCAATTACTAATGTTAACTCCATTTATCTGCGTGGTAATTCTCGGGGAAGGCTGGGTTTCGTTGGCCGTTTGTAGGTTGATATAGTTCTGTAGCACAAACAGATGTTAAATTAGCTCGGAGAAACACCTAGAAACAACTGCAGCGGCAGATTGCTTGTAAGTAATAGGCGAGATGATAAAATTCCGATTACGGCGACGCGCTCTCATTTTATGCACCGGCACAAAGGCAAAAAAAAAAAGAAAAGAAAAAGAAATAGTGCATGGGCTTTGGACAAGGTGGGAAATGGATCAAATTAAGATAATGCCATAATAAATGGACTCTGTGTTATGCTAATAATGCTCAGGTTCTCACATTGTCAGCTGCCCAGGCTTTCTCATTGTAGCCCACCTCCATGTACTTGCAGAAGCGTCCCTTTAAAGCATATGCCACTGCACATGTACAATGCCACATGTACACTAAAGTGATCCCTTTTGCCTGTAATATACAACAGACCAGTGATCTCCCCCACCCCCGCATACTGCTTACCTGTCCATTGGACATCCACTCAGGCCTCTCACATTTGACGACACATCTAAGGTTTCTCTTAGGATTCCAGGGTAAAAGCTAGGGTTTCATCCCTAGTTTCAAGCTACCACGAACTCATTTATGAAGAAGAAGAAGAAGAAGAAGAAGAAGAAGAAGAAGAAGAAGAAGAAGAAGAAGAAGAGAGAGAGAAGAAGAGGAGGAGGAAGAAGAAGAAGAAGAAGAAGAAGAAGAAGAAGAAGAAGAAGAAGAAGGAGGAGGAGGAGGAGGAGGAGGAGGAGGAGAAGAGGAGGAGGAGGAGGAGGAGAAGGAGAAGAGGAGGAGGAGGAGGAGGAGGAGGAGGAGGAGGAGAAGGAGAAGGAGAAGGAGAGGAGGAGGAGGAGGAGGAGGAGGAGAAGGAGAAGAAGAAGAAGAAGAGAGGAAGAGGAAGAGGAAGAGGAAGAGGAAGAGGAAGAGGAAGAGGAAGAGGAAGAGGAAGAAGAAGAGGAGGAGGAGGAGCAGGAGGAGGAGGAGGAGGAGGAGGAGATTGGATTTATTCCCCGCCCTTCACTACTCAAAGGAGTCTCAAAGCAGTTTACAAACTCCTTCCCTTTCCCCACAACAGACACCCTGTCAGGTAGGTGGGGATGAGAGAGCTCTGACAGAGACTGTAGTGGAGCCAGTTTGGTGTAGTGGTTAAGTGCGTGGACTCTAATCTGGGAGAACTGGGTTCAATTCCCCACTCCTCCACTCACACCTGCTAGATGACCTTGGGCAAGCCATAGTTCTGATAAGAGCTGTTCTTGAAAAAGAGTGGTTTCTGTCAGAGCTCTCTCAGCCCCACCTATGTTACAGGATGTCTGTTGTGGGGAAGGAGAAGGAGTTTGTAAGCTGCTCTGAGACTCCCTTGGGTAGTGAAAGGTGGGGTATAAATCCAATCTCTTCTCTTCTTCTTCTTCAAGGACAGCTCTTGTCAGAACTACAGCTCACCCAAGGTCATCCAGCAGGTGCAAGTGGAGGAGTGGGGAATCAAACCCGGTTCTCCCAGGTTAGAGTCCGCGCACTTAATCACTACACCAAGAATCATATAGTTGGAAGGGATCTCCAGGGTCCTCTAGTCCAACCCCCTGCACAATGCAGGAAATTCACAAATACCTTCTCCACACACACACACCCAGTGACTCTTTTGTGCATGTAGAGCACACAAGCTCTTGTGGATGACCCAAGATTGTGCACCCCCAATGACCCCTGTTCCATGTCCAGAAGATGACAAAAATACCTCCACGGTACTATCAAATACTCCCTTAAGGTACATAAAGGCTACATGATTTTATTTGATTTGATTTATTCAACTTGCTGTCCCGCCCTCCCGGCCAAGGCAAACTCAGGGCGGCTTACACGACAAATAAAATTCCAATAATACATAAAACACAATTAATTCCAATAGCACAAATCCCAATAGTACATAAAATGCAATCAATATAGTACAATGTTAAAATCAACAGAATAGTCAAGTGCTAGCAAAGTTCCATAATTTTTAAGCATTAACTCCATTGGTCTGCTTCGGTTATCTTAGGGGGGACTGGCTTGGGCAGTAATTAAAAGGGTCAAGAGGATCAGGGCTCTCCCACCATCGAATGTCAGTGGTTGTTGGAAGTAACAACGGTGGTCATGGTGGTAGTGGTGGTGGCAGGGGCGGCCCCAAAAGCCTGGCAGAAGAGCTCTGTCTTGCAAGCCCTGCAGAACTGTAAAAAGGTCCAGCATGGCGCTGATCTCCTCCGGGAGCTCATTCCGCCAGAGTGGAGCCACCACTGAAAAAGCCCTGGCCCCGGTCGTCACCAGCCTGGCCTCCTTAATATTCGGGAGGACCAGCCGGTTTTGGGTCCCTGATCACAGCGCTCTCTGGGGTACATATGGGGAAAGGCGGTCCCTCGGGTACATAAAGAACTTCTTTTGAAAGTGGTATATATTTTTTTCCAGCTAAATGGAAGAGAATCAGACAGCGGTCGGAAGCAGAGCAACCTCTTCTGAAACTGATTTGCCCCCAGACTAGAATGTTATTCGATCCCACCCATTTTGATAGTTCGGAGGAGTATCATTGGCCTAAGCAGGAAGATAAAGAAATTTGGGCAGTAACATGCCAGGTGTCAGAGTCCTTAACTTAGTCAGCAAAATACCAGGCCTTGTTCAGTGAAGCAAGAATAGTATTTATTTTGAAGCTGCAATAGTAGGTTACTGTAACAGGAACATTGTTAAGAATAACTTGGTTACATGAAGCAAGCAGTTATACCAGAAGGGGGAGAATGGGGACCCCCCTCCCTCCACCAATAGAAGCATAGCGCGCACGCGGGAACTGGAGACAATAATAATTAATGTAGTTCCCACCGCCCCCATTGTCTCAGCCTAGCTGTTGCTTGTGAAAGCGATAGGAAGCAAACAGCCTGTCTCCTCCAAGGTCAGTGTGTGAAGTCTACAGCAGATACGGCTTGCACGGCCAGGCAGCCGAGGCAGCTCCCCGCATTCCATTCGAACACTCCAGGTGCATAAATCAACACCCCACGATCCCATCCACCCTCCCTTCACGAAACAAAGCCCATCCGCCCTCCCTTCTCCATCATTCATGGCAGGGCTACCTGACATGCTGCCCTCTCGATAACAAATCTATCCCTTTGGCTTGTGGGGATACAATTTATGAAAAGCACGGACCATCTTGGGGGCCAGAACATGTTCCGCCCGCACCCACTCCCTCTGTTCAGGCCCAAAGTCCATCCATTCAACTAAATAAAACAAGCGGTTGCGAGAGATTTTAGAGTCCAAGATCTGTGAAACTTCATAGTGTGGTTCCCCCCCACCAGCAGCGGAGGCGGGGTGGGCTGTCGCGGTCTCCATTTGTTCTCCTCAGGCGCGCGGCGGAGAAGCCTTACATGAAAGACAGGATGAACAGACTTTAGTGATTTAGGTAAGGCAAGTTCCACAGTCACATTGTTAATCACTCGCACGATTTCAAAAGGTCCAACAAACTTCCAGCCCAGTTTACGGCTCGGTTGAATTCCACACAAGTTTTGAGTGGAAAGGTAGGCAAACTCCCCGCACTTTGGGGCCCAGGAAAGGTTGCGTTTTTTATCAGCCTGGGTCTTATAAGCCTCCTTTGCCTCGTTCAGAGTTTTAGATAACAACGGCCAAGCCGCTTGTAGCTTTTTGCACCAGTCACCTGCATCTCCTGCCGGGAGGTCGGGAGAAGTCAAAAATGGTAAAGGCGGGGCTTCATATCCATGGACCGCCTTAAACGGGGACATACCCGTCGAAGAGTGCTGAGTGTTATTGTAACAGAACTCAGCTAAAGGCAAAAGGGAATGCCAATTATCCTGTTGAAAGTTCGTAAAACACCTTAAATATTGCTCAAGGGTTTGATTGACACGTTCGGTCTGCCCATCAGTCTCTGGGTGGTACACACTGCCAACCCCCCGCTCCACCCCAAGCAGTGACATAAGTTCACTCCAGAAATGAGAAACGAATTGCACCCCCCGGTCCGAGATCACTTTAGCTGGCAAAGTGTGAAGCCTCACTACGTGTTGAAGGAACGCCGAGGCTAACTTCTTGGCCGAGGGGATTGATGCAAACGGAACGAAGTGGGCTTGTTTAGTGAAAAGATCCACCACAACCCAAATAACGGTATTCCCCCCGCTAGGGAGTAGGTCTGTAATGAAGTCCATTGAAATCACTTCCCATGGCCAAGTTGGTGTGGGGAGGGGTTGCAGTGCACCTGGGGGTTTACCTGGCCTGGGTTTGCTCATTAAGCATGTTTGACAAGCAGAAGTGAATAAAGAAATGTCTTTGCGTAACCCAGGCCACCAGAACTGTCTCTGTAATACTTGGAGTGATTTAACAAACCCCGTGTGCCCCGCGAGTTTCGATCCGTGCGTCCAACTCATCACCTCCCCCCGAAGGGAATGGGGAACAAACATTTTGCCGTTTTTCCGCCAGCAGCCTTGTGCATCCTGAGTAACTCCGTCCTCCCCCTCACCTCCTCCCTGTCGGCATCGGACATAGCCGTAGAGAATTTTGCGGCCCAGTCGTCTGTGGGAGGGGTAGGGGAAGGGGGGAAGTTTCGCTTGTTTGCGAGTGGTTACTGCTCCTCCCAATTGGGAAGGCGTGAAGACAGAGTCACGAATCTCCTCCCTCTTACTGTCGTGTTGTGGGAGGTGTGAAAGTGCGTCAGCCAGCGAGTTAGATTTACCAGGAAAATGGTGCAGAGTGAAGTTGAACTTAGAGAAGAAATCAGCCCAACACAGCTGTTTGGCGTTCAATGAGCGGGGGAAGCAGAGGAGCTCAAGGTTTTTATGATCAGTCCAAACCTCAAATGGAACCCGCGCCCCCTCAAGCCAATGGCGCCAGGTCGCCAGCGCTAAGCGGATCGATCCCACTTCTTTCTCCCACATCGACCAATTTCGTTCAGTATCATTAAATTTTCTGGAGACATAGGCGAGGGGGTGTAGTTTACCATCGTCCCCCTCTTGGAGGATCGCCCCTCCCATTGCAACATCTGATGCGTCGACCTGAACAATGAATTTTTTAAGTTCGTTTGGGTGCGCCAACACAGGCTCCGACGTAAAGAGAGCTTTTAGTCGGTCAAAGGCGCGTTGACATTCTGGGGACCAGTCTAACTTTGCCCCGGGACGTGTGCAGTCAGGAGGCTTTCCCTTCGTTTTAAGCAAATCAGTTAGGGGGAGAGCCACTTGAGCAAAGTTTGAGAGGAATGATCTGTAAAAGTTCGCGAATCCGAGGAAGCCCTGGAGTTGCCTCCGGGTTTTAGGGGTTTCCCACCCCACCACGTCTTTTACTTTGTCAGGATCCATCTCAATCCCCCTCTGCGATATGCGGTAGCCCAGGAAGGGGATCTCTGACTTGTGAAATTCACATTTGGATAACTTAGCAAAGAGTTTGTGCTTGTGCAACGTTTGAAGAACTTCTCTCACCAGTTTAACGTGTGATTTTAGGTCGGGGAGTACAAAAGTATGTCATCAAGGTAAACAAGGACCCCTTTGAACAAATACTTGTGGAGCACCTCATTAATTAAGTTCATGAAGACTCCCGGCGCTCCCTGGAGTCCGAACGGCATGACTAAGTATTCAAATTGACCCAGCGGGGTATTGAAAGCCATTTTGAACTCATCCCCTTCCCTTATCCGCAACCTGAAGTAGGCATCCCTCAAGTCTAGCTTCGAGAATACCTTCCCCCTGCCACAGCGGCCAACAAGTCTTTGATCAGAGGCATAGGGTAAGCGTTTGTGTTAGAAACTGCGTTCAGCCCTCGATAGTCAGTGCACAGCCATAGCCCCCCGTCCTTCTTTTTCCGGAAAAGAACAGGAGCAGCAAACGGAGATGATGCGGGTCGAAAGAACCCCCTCTCTAAGTTTTTATCAATAAACTTTCTCAACTCCACCTTCTCCGAGGGGCTCATGGAGTATAATTTCCCCTTGGGTAATTTTTGGTTTGGTAAAATCTCAATGGCACAGTCAGAGTTTCTGTGGGGGGTAGTTCATCCACTTCCTCCTCCCCAAAAACGGCGGCTAAGTCTCGGTACTCTGGGGGAATCGCCTCCAGTTCCGGTTCAGCCACCCCCGCCATTATGAGGTCTCCCCCCGCCATCGGGGCACCCCACTCCCTTTTCCACAGGTGGGGTTGGCATTTCTTGGAAATGAAATTAACTTTCCCCTCTCCCCATAGGACGTGGGGATCATGGTCGAAGAACCACGCACTACCCAGCACTAGGGGAAAACGCACAGAAGGGGTGACGACGAAAGGCCTCTCTTCCCAGTGGTTCCCAATCCCCACCCGTAAGGGAACAGTTTCATATTTGCACGGCTCTTTCATTGTAGAGCCATCCATTTGCATGAAAATCAGGGGATCAGTCAATTTCACCACCTTCGCCCCCAGTCCCGTCACCAGTGTGGGGTTAATGAGGTCTTTCCCACACCCAGAGTCAATGAGAGCTCGTACTCTCACATGGGTCAGTAGACCCGGGTCCATTAAAGTCACTGTGAGAAAGAAAAGAGAGGGGGTCGGCTCACCGGGATTTGCGCTTGAGAGTCCGGGACCTGCTGTTCAGCGCTATTTACAGCAGGTCCGTCTCGTTTCCCGGCTGCGTGGTCTCGTCATCCGATGAATCCGACGCCTCGCTGAGGGGTTTGGCTTGCAGGGCCCTCGCCCCTCTCGGTTTCGCCACCGGCTTCGGGGTAGAGGTGTCAAACTTCTTTTGGGTCCCTTTCGGGGCCCCAGTTGGTGCGGGGGAGCCTGGGCAATTCGCGGCAAAGTGGCCCCCTCCCCACACTTCAGGCAGAGCCCTTGCTTCATCCGGGTCTCCCTCGTGCCATCTTTGGGTTTTGGGTTCAGTGGTTGATTCTTCCCTCGCGGGGCAGGTGTAGGACCCGATTGGCCCCCTTTACTCATCGCTGCCGCATCATCAAGTCGGATGGTTTTCAGGCGGTTCTCCATGGTGATAGCCACTTGTATCTATCCCGCCAGCATGTCCGGATCTTGGGTTCTTGTGACAGAGCGGCGGATCTCTGCGTTGAGCCCCAACTTGTAGTGGTCTGCCAGGACCCCGTCTTGCCAACCTCGGGTTTTAGCAGCGCACCTGCGAAATTCGGCGGTGTATTCTCTCACCAATTTGGAGCCTTGCTTAAGGGCCCGTATAGCCGCTCTGGCCGTCTTATTGGCGTTGACGTCTTCAAAATGTTCCTTCATGGTCCACATGAATGCATCGATCTCTCTCAGCTCTCCCGTCAGCCTGGTGGAGTGCCACATACCAGTCGGCAGCTGCATCCTTCAGGTGCGAGGCTATAACATCCACCATCCGGCCTTCGCGTTGGAATAGATGGCCCCAGGTTTCAATGAATTTTTCAGCTCTCACCAGGAAGAAGGGGAACTTCTCTGGGGTCCCATCAAAGTCTGCATCGAGTAGTTCTGATGGTTTCGGTGGTAGGAAACCCCATGGTCGCTGTGGTTGCTGAACCGGGGGTCCCTGCGGTCCCGGCCCCGCTGGTTGATCAAGGGGCTGGGCCGGCACATTCTGCTGGTCCGGAACTGGCACCTGTTGTTGATCTTGAGGATGCTGATCGGGGGGCTCTTCCCGCCATTGCCGTTCCCGCTCCTCTCGGATGCCCTCCACGATCATCTGGGGGATGCGTGTGAGGGATTCATCTAGGATGCGAAACAGGCGGTCTTGGCTCGTGTCGCCACTCCACCTCCGGCTCCCCACGGCTCCTTCCAGGTCTCCGGGGTCCCGATAGGTGTCTTCCAGCCCTTCATCGGTGATCAGTCTGCGGACTGACCTCTCGGTTTGACCCATTCGCACCGAGGCTTGCGGAGTCGTGAACCACGTCTCATGGGTTTCGGCCAGGGGTTTCACCCAATCTCGTCTTTGCTTGGGTCGGGTGGTCACCCCTCCATAGGCCGCTCCATAAGGGTCCCCGTAGGGCCCCCAAAGTCGTACTCCTGCCCCCATGTCACCGGCACATACGGGCCAGGGGCTTCCGAGGGTACCGTTGTCACAGGAGGTTTCTTGTCCTCCTTCTTTTCGTCTTTGTTCGGGAGAGTGTCTTCTTCACCGCCACTCATGTTGGAGTCGCAGGTTTCCGACCAGTCCTGAAAAATGAAGATTCTTAACAAACTGTCAGAGTCCTTAACTTAGTCAGCAAAATACCAGGCCTTGTTCAGTGAAGCAAGAATAGTATTTATTTTGAAGCTGCAATAGTAGGTTACTGTAACAGGAACATTGTTAAGAATAACTTGATTACATGAAGCACGCAGTTATACCAGAAGGGGGAGAATGGGGACCCCCCCTCCACCAACAGAAGCATAGCGCGCGCGGGGGAACTGGAGACAATAATAATTAATGTAGTTCCCACTGCCCCCATTGTCTCAGCCTAGCTGTTGCTTGTGAAAGCGATAGGAAGCGAACAGCCTGTCTCCTCCAAGGTCAGTGTGTGAAGTCTACAGCAGATACGGCTTGCACGGCCAGGCAGCCGAGGCAGCTCCCCACATTCCATTCAAACACTCCAGGTGCATAAATCAACACCCCACGATCCCATCCACCCTCCCTTCACGAAACAAAGCCCATCCGCCCTCCCTTCTCCATCATTCATGGCAGGGCTACCTGACACCAGGTCAGATTGGGACCCTTTTTAAGAGACAGGGACTATAATGGTCTCATTCCAAGGGTGTGGAAACCTCCAGGATCTCCAGCCAAATTGGCCCGGAGGAAAAAAAAGAATTGCTTCCTGGCCTCAACGTGGTGATCAGCATCTCCCTGGGCATGGAAGAAAGGGAGGGTTAGAGTTGACCATCCAAAGCAGCGATTTTCTCCAGGGAAACTGATCTCCGTCATCTGGAGATATGGACACCAATGGGGTGGGGTGGGGTGGGTGGCCATACCCAGGTTGAGAAACTCCTTGAGATTTGGGGATGGAGCCTGAGGAGGACAGGGACCCCAGTGGGGTACGATGCCACAGAGTCTGCCTTCCAAAGCTCCCATTGTCTCCACAGGGACTGATCGCTGTAGTCTGGAGATGAACTGTGATTCCGGGAGTCCCCCAGGTCCCACCTGGAGGTTGACATCCTTATCTGGAGATCAGTTGTAATTCTAGGAGCAGTCGAAGAACCACCTGGAGTTCTGGTGACCCCAAAAGGGGAAGTGTCTTGGATACTGTATGGCAGCCATATCATATTTCAATTTCCTCTGCATTGGCAGAGTCATAGAATCATAGAATGTTAGAGTTGGAAGGGACCTTGCCGGTCATCTAGTCCAACCCCCTGCCCTCTGCAGGAGCATAGCCGAAAGAGAGCCCTACATACCTACAGCATACCCAAAAGAGTCCATCGTCCCTCTCGTAGAAGCCTGAATTATCCCTGTACAGCCATGGCCTTCACTGCTGGAATTAAAATGAAGAACACGCCCCAATCCCCACCACCAATCAACCCCTCCTCACACACACACATTCAAAAAAATAACTAGGTGTTTCTACGCAAGGTGACAGAACATCGGGAATTGTTATCATGGGGCATATTTAGGTCAGGTTTTGATGAGCTAAGTTCCAAATGCTTCTCCCCAGACACCGTCATGCTCTGCCAATGAGCTTCCAGGGGTCATTCGGTTGGCTGCAGTCAGAAACAACGGGAGATGGCCCTCGTAGTTTGCGAGGAGAACGTGACCCAAACCGATTTTGACCTAAAGAGGCACAGGTTTCTTGCTCGACAGACGAGAACAAGCTTTCTTCCCCTCTAATGGAAATCCTGACATGGTCTTAACTACAGTCGAACAAGCTGCAGCTCTATAATGAGGTGGCATTCTCGACGGTTTCCCCAGACCCTCGGGACTGGATCCGAGGACAACAGTAACACAGAGAAAATCGGGGGGTGGGGGTGGGGAGAATATATATGCACCGAACCAGCTGTATTTATTCATTCCCCTTCCTGAAAGGACATATTGTCAATCCAAATTAGGCTGAACGAGGTTTGAAATGAATCTCCGTTTCCATCAATATAATTTGGAGACAGACAGATTCAAGGAAGAAGAAGAAGAAGAAGAAGAAGAAGAAGAAGAAGAAGAAGAAGAAGAAGAAGAAGAAGAAGAAGAAGAAGAAGAAGAAGAAGAAGAAGAAGAAGAAGAAGAAGAGGAAGAAGAAGAGGAAGAAGAAGAAGAAGAAGAAGAAGAAGAAGAAGAGGAAGAAGAGGAAGAAGAAGAAGAAGAGGAGGAGGAGGAGGAGAAGAAGGAGAAGAAGAAGAAGAAGAAGAAGAAGAAGAAGAAGAAGAAGAAGAAGAAGAAGAAGAAGAAGAAGAAGAAGAAGAGGAGGAGGAGGAGGAGGAGGAGGAGGAGAAAAAGAAAAAGAAAAAGAAAAAGAAGAAGAAATGGATTTATACCCCACTCTTCACTCTCAGAGTGGCTTACAATCTCCTTTCCCTTCTCCTCCCCACAACAGACACCCTCTGAGGTAGGTGGGGCTGAGGGAGCTCTTTCCAGAACTGCCCTTGAGAGAACAGCTCTGACAAAACTACGGCTTGCCCAAGGTCATCCAGCAGCTGCGAGTGGAGGAGTGGGGAATCAAGCCCAGTCCCCCCAGTTTAGAATCTGCCCACTTAACCACTACACCAAACTGGCTCTCAGAGTTTGGGGAGGAGGGGGCTTCAGAGAGGTATAACGGCATAGAGGCCACCCTGCAAAGCATCCATTTTCTCCAGGGGGACGGAGTGACCTCTGAAGTCTGGAGATCCGTTGTCATTCAAGGAGCTCTCCAGGTTCTCCCTGGAGGCTGGCAACCCGTCGAGATGTGGGATTCGCACCAAGGCCTGCCTGACGCACAAAGCACATTCGCACTGGTCCTCTTTTTTTTTTCCTTAAATAAAAAAATTCTCCTCTTCTGCTCTCCTTAAATCTTCCTTGAATGTTATTCCCTTATTATTACCGCTATAAAAGCCGGTTGTCTTTTTATGTACTGGACCTTCCCCTTAACGGTGGGCAAAATTATGTATTTGTACGTCTCGAGGTTCCTTCCCCCCCCCCCCCGCCACCACCTCTGTGTCTCCACTAGATCAATATGCTTGAGGGAAATGTCACAGAGTCCATTGAAGGTAATAGGTTTAGATCACCATTATACTTTCTATTCAATGAACTGAGACTGTTTGGGCCATTTCTGTTGGGAAATTTCACCTGTTTGAAAAGATTCATTTTCTCCAGGACGGTAGAACGTAACGGCAGAGCAGCGGTGGCTGCAATTTTGGGGGGAGCCGTGCGTTTTGGGTTTCCTCCGCCTCCCTCTTGTGGCATCTATGGGCTGCTTAAGACGTGGGATTAAAAGGGGAGGGCACGACGGAAGGAACACGGCCCTCTTTCCGGGCTGCTCTTTCCGTTGATTTGTATGTTCACATTTATATTTCTAGCTCCTGACCAACATGTTGCCTTCAATGCTCCCTACATAAGAACATAAGAGAAGCCAATGTTGAATCAGGTCAATGGCCCATCTAGTCCAACACTCTGTCACACAGCGGCCAAAAATAAGCTGTGGTGTCTTGTGAGCAAAACAAATTCTACTTGGTGGGCTCCTGGCATTAAAGCTGTAAGCTGCTGCATTTGGCTGCTGCATCAGTTAGTTTGTTCTGGAGCCCTCCTTCCTGAGCTGAGACAAAAATGTGTGAGCCGGAGGCTAAAAAAACCTGTGAGCTAGCTCACACTAACTCAGCTTAGAGGGAACACTGCTTGCCTTAAAGGTAAAGGTTTCCCTTGCTCGAAAGCCAGTCAAATCCGACTCTAGGGTTGCGGTGCTCATCTGCGTTTTGAAGCCGAAGAGCCAGCGCTGTCCAAAGACATTTCTGTGGTCACATGGCCAGCATGACTAAATGTTGAGGTGCACGGAATGTTGTTACCTTCCTACCGAAGCGGTACCTATTTATCTACTTGCAATTTCTTGCTTTCGAACTGCTAGGGTGGCAGGGTCCGGGACCAGAGATGGGAGTTCACTCCATCATGCGGCACTTGGGTCTCGAACTGCTGAACTATGAACCTTCCAGCCTGCAGTTCAGCGTCTTAACCACTTGAGCCACCGCAGCTCAGCTTAAAAGACACCCGTCTATAACTGGATTGGTGGAAAGCCACTGTTTTGACCAAGATTCGAGTCCAATAGCACTAAGGCTGCTGATGTCCAAGTGGTGGCTAAAGCTCTCCCACATTTACAATTGATCAGACAGGGATGCCAACTTCCAGGTGGGACCTGGAGAGCTCCTCTCAAGAAGAAGAAGAAGAAGAAGAAGAAGAAGAAGAAGAAGAAGAAGAAGAAGAAGAAGAAGAAGAAGAAGAAGAAGAAGAAGAAGAAGAAGAAGAAGAAGAAGAAGAAGAGGAGGAGATTGGATTTATACCCCGCCCTTCACTCGGAATCTCAGAGTGACTTACAAACTCCTTTCCCTTCCCCTCCCCACAACAGACATCCTGTGAGGTAGGTGGGGCTGAGAGAGCTCTTTCCAGAACTGTCCTTGAGAGAACAGCTCTCGTCAGAACTATGACTTGCCCAAGGTCATCCAGCAGCTGCAAGTGGAGGAGTGGGGATTCCAACCCAGTTCTTCCAGGTTAGAGTCTACTCTCCTAACCACTACACCGAACTGGCTCACAGAGATCAGTTCCCCTGGAGAAAATGGATGCTTTAGAAGGTGGTCTGTATGGGCATTGTACCCCCTGTCTTCCCCAGGCTCCACCCCCTGAAATCTCCAGGTATTTCCCAACCCAGAGCTGGTAACCCTTAGTTGCACTTTAGAGACCAAAAAGATTTTCAGGGTCTGAGCTTCCGAGCGTCAAAACTCCCTTCTTCAGTATCTGGGTGGTCCAAAGTCACTCAGCAAGATTCCATGGCTGAGTGGGGATTCGAACCTGGGTCTCCCAAATCCTATTCCAGCACCTTAAGCACTACACTGTGCAGATCTGGGGGTAGGGGAGGGGCAGGACCATATTTTCTTTTCCCCCTATTAAAACATGTGCCTTTTAGCATTGTTTAGGGTCGACAACGTAAAAGCACAAAGTAGTATCCTAAGCACAAGTAAATAGAACAAGGTTTGAGTCCAGCGGCACCTTTAAGACCAACAGAATTAAGTCTAAGAGAATCAAACTTTGTTGGTTTTAAAGGTGCCACTGGACTCAAACTTTGTTCTGTTGCTTCCGACCAACACAGCTACCCCATCTGAACAAGGAAATGGAATCTGTCTGTATCAGGGGTGTCGAACTCATTTGTTACAAGGGCCGGATCTGACATAAATGAGACCTTGTCGGGCCGGGCCACGTGTGGCATAAAATGTAATGCCAGGTAGCGGCGGTATAAACTTTATAAAGGGCACAGACACAAAGGGTTTTTTCTACTTAAAATAAGGTAAAGGTTCCCTTGCTCGAAAGCCAGTCGGATCCGACTCTAGGGTTGCGGTGCTCATCTCCGTTTCAAAGCCAAAGAGCCAGCGCTGTCCGAAGACGTTTCCGTGGTCATGTGGCCGGCATGACTAAACACCAAGGCGCACGGAACGCTGTTACCTTCCCACCGAAGTGGTACCTGTTTATCTACTTGCAATTTCTTGCTTTCGAACTGCTAGGTCGGCAGGAGCTGGAACCAGAGACGGGAGCTCACTCCGTCATGCGGCACTCTCGGGTCTCGAACTGCTGAACTACTGATCTTCCACAGCCTGCAGTTCAGCGTCTTAACCACTCGAGCCACCGCAGTCCACGCTTAAAATAAAAGCATGCTTAAAACATTAGCACTCTTGCCATATTTTATTGGTGTCTGATAACTGACCCCTCTTGCTCTGAATTATGGCATCGAAGCATCTGTGCTGTTGCAATCCTGAGTCTGCTGTTCAAGTGTGTCTCTGTAAGCTGCAAAACCTACGATGACGCAGCAGAACTGGAAGAAGAAGCAGCAGACGGCCAGTTCTACTGTGGGCCTCATAGAAGCCCTCCGGGCGCCTGATCTGCCCCCCCGGGCCGCATGTTTGACACTCCCGGTCTATATCATAGTAGTCCGGTTGGATTATACAGCCATTTAACCTTAGAACGCTAAAGATCTTCTTCAAGTGCAATCCTAAAAAATGCATACTTGGTGGATGTATACTGTTGAAACCAGTAACCACTTTTCTTTTCATTTTCTTCCTTTTTCCCTTTCTTAAACAACATTTTTACACTGCCTTTCTGGCCTCAAAAATTCTGCCACCAAAGGGGCCAACAAATGAAAACATACAAATTAAAACCTCATCTTAAAAGCCACTTAAACCAACACAGAAAATGCATAATTAAAACGTTTTAACGACGGAACTTAATATCAATATAAAAGATAAAAAAAACAACAGTTAAAAGATCGGGGAGGAAGGAGGCATTACCGAGGGAACATCACGCTTCCCAAACTTCTGATTTAATAGAACTGTTCTGCCAGGTTTTTGCTAACAGATTTTTTTTTCTGCATACATAACAGAGTTGGAGGGGGGGGTGGAGAGAAGGAAGAAGAGATTGGGAGAGAGAGAAGAAGAGGAGGTTGGATTTATACCCCGCCCTTCACTCAGAGTCTCAGAGTGGCTTACAATCTCTTTCTCTTCCCCTCACAACCCTGTGAGGTAGGTGGGGCTGAGAGAGCTTTTGAGCACTGCTCTTGGGAAGTACAGCTCTGAGAGAACTTGTGATGGACCCAAGGTCACACCAGCAGCTGCATGTGGAGGAATGGGGAATCAAATCTGGTTCTCCCAGATTAGAGTCCGTGCTCTTAACCTGCTGGCCCCTGAGTCCTTCTGCTCCTGAACTCTTGAGAGTCTCAGGGTTATATAGCAGACCCAACTCTATTACTGGAGAAGCATGTAAATGCAGCCTCAGAAAAGGGGAGGGGGGCTTTCTTCCAAATCAGCTGAGCCCGAAAGATTTCCCTTTACCTTCATATGGAAGATCTGGCCCCCTGGATCCATACCATGGCGACATCGAGACGAGACAACTTGCCAAGCACTGTGCATCGGTCTCCCCTCAAAATGAAGGGGAAACTCCAGTCAGTGTAGAATGCTGTGGCTTGGCTCTTGTCAGGAGCTAGATGGGGCACTGGGGGCTGCAGTGGCTCCAGTGGTTGAGATGCTGAACTGCAGACCGGAAGGTTGGTAGTTCAGCAGTTCGAGATCTGAGTGCCGCATGACGGAGTGAGCTCCCGTCTCTGGCCTCAAACCATAGAGTTTTGCCCCAAAACTAGAGCATGACCCCTTGACATCGGCGGCACAATGGCGTCACTTCCGGGTGACATCATCACACCCTGGCGACCCAGGGCCTGGTAACCCTACAAAGTACTAACCAGGAGGACCCTGCTTAGCTTCCAGTATTTGACGAAATCGAGCCAGTCTGGGCCTTCCTTGTAGGGTTCCCAGAAACATTCATGTGTTCAGCTGCCAGAACGAGTTTCTGTCAGGCTCAACAGCAAGCAGATCCAGGCATTCTTCAAGTAAAGAGATGCTTTATTGGAATACAGTGCTGTTACCCACAGTAATACTGCTGTTGTCAGGAATGGAGGCATGACCCTTTCAGGCATTGATATAGTGTGATGCAAAGCCAAACTAGCAAATGAACTTGTGGCGCACGCAGGAAACTCCCAGCGGGAGGATTACTTAATAGTCGGGAGTACCACCCCACCACCACCTAGTCACGTAGGACTGGAAAATTCCCCAGACTGAGGAATGCTCCAAAGCCTATTCTTCAAGGCCACCGTGATAAGACGAGGCGGTAGGAAAGTATGCTCCCACGTTGCAGCTGGCATCTTCTACGCAAGCGCAAAAGCGAAAGGCAAGCAAGCAAACACAGAACAATTAACACAGTGTAAATGATAATACAGAGCCTCTGACAGATACATTCATGTGTTCAGTGATACTGGAGACAGGTTTGGGACGAGGCACTGAGTAACATCAGTGGAACTCAGGTTCCATCCATCCATCCATCTATCAATTTATCATCCATCTATCAATCCATCCATCATCTATCTATCATCTATCTATCTATCTATCTATCTATCTATCTATCTATCTATCTATCATCTATCCATCCATCCATCCATCCATCCATCCATCCATCCATCTATCATCTATCATCTGTCTGTCTGTCTGTCTGTCCGTCCGTCCGTCCATCCATCCATCCATCCATCCATCCATCCATCCATCCATCCATCTATTGATCCGTCCATCCGTCCGTCCGTCCGTCCGTCTGTCTGTCTGTCCGCCCATCCGTCCGTCCATCTATCCATCCATCCATCCATCCATCCATCCGTCCGTCCGTCCGTCCGTCTGTCCGTCCATCCATCCATCCATCCATCCATCCATCCATCCATCCATCCATCCATCTATAACCTATAAGCCACCCTGAGCCTGCCCATATAAATAAATAAATGATTAGAATCTCAAGGGGCTGAGACAGACTAGTGACATTTCCAAGAGGAGTTTCATACATTCCTGGACTGTTGGCCAACTTGGCAAGCGGCCTTCATGAACTTTGGGGAATGGGGGGGACACCTTTTTTGTTTGGGGAGTGTAATCAAAAGTCTGCTCAGGGAAAGAAAAGTGGAAGTTCAGAGACAAAGTTTTCGGGAAGTTAACGCCATTCGAAACCATTTAAGCCGACCAAAGAGATTTGGGAAGCTAATACAGGCTCAGAATTGGAGCCGCGCGTTCCCAGAGTACACCCAACTGAACCAAATTGTCAGCATAACATTTAAATTACCTTTTTGATAAGCCTGGCTATTTACAAATCATCAGACAATTACATCTTCCAAAAACTATTTAACATCAATTCACTCTGCCTTTTCAACGGCGCACTTGACTAATTCCAAATAAATTGAAAAAAATTACCTTGCGGATTGCAAGAAACTGACCAGGAAAAAAACAAAACAGAAACAAAACGCCCTGCCATTTTAAACAGGGCCTCATTTAAAAGCTCGCTCTGCATAACAGTTTCCCCCTTTAGTAGTGTCATTTATTGTGTCTGCGCTGGAAACATTAACCCTTCGATGAAAAGATGGAAAGCAACAGGGGGAAATGTAACTGGGCAGAGCTGGCATGCACTGCAGAGCAGAAGTAAAGGAGAAGGAGGAGGAGGGAGAGGAGGAGGAGGAGATTGGATTTATACCCTGCCCTTCACTACCCAAACGAATCTCAGAGTGGTTTACAATCCCTTTCCCTTTCCCTTCCCCTCCCCACAACACTGTGAGGTAGGTTGGGCTGAGAGAGCTCTTTCGAGAACTGTCCTTGAGAGAACAGCTCTGAGAGGACTTGTGACTGACCCAAGGCCACACCAGCAGCTGCATGTGGAGGAGTGGGAAATCACACCCAGTTCTCCCAGATTAGAAAAGGAGGAGGAGGAGGAGGAGATTGGATTTATACCCCACCCTTCACTACCCAAAGGAGTCTCAGAGTGGCTTACAGTCTCATAGAATCATAGAATGTTAGAGTTGAAAGGGACCTTGCAGGTCATCTAGTCCAACCCCCGCACTCTGCAGGATCTCCTTTCCCTTCCCTCCCCACTACAGACACCCTGTGAGGTAGGGGCTGAGAGAGATCTCAGGAACTGCCCCTGAGAGAACAGCTCTGAGAGAACTTGTGACTCGGTTCTCCCAGATTAGAGTCCATGCACTTTACCACTACACCAGACTGGAGGAGGCGCAACCTGTGGGGAATGTGCAAGAGGGTGGAGAAGGATAGATGTCATAGATGGGGGAGGAGAAAACGGGCAAGTAGGCAAGCAGGTGTGAATTGGGGGGGGTCGCAATGACTCCCAGAGAAGGGGGACCCTCCAGGCACTCTCTGCCCAGGACCCACTGAAGCCTGGAAGTGCCCTCACCACCCATCAGAAGCTCAGCAGGGTGAAATGACAGAGTTTTACAAAATCATGCATCGGATAGAGAAGGCAGGGAAGAGAGGCCCTTTCTCACAACACAAGAGCTCAATGAAATTAATGGCCAGTAGGCTTAGAACAGGTAAACGGAAGTACTTTTCTCTCCAAAAGAGTAATGAACACATGGGATTCACTGCCACAGGAAGTAGCGGCTGCTACGAACATAGACAGCTTCAAGAGATGCTTGATGCCTTAGCGTTTAAGAGATTCCGTCCCTATTCGGCCGAGGTGTAAATTTAACATACGTCAGCCGAGATTCCAGGAAAGCGAGACTGCACGAAGTCAGTAGACCCCCCCCCCAATGTAGTTTGCCTGGCAAGTTGCAGATGAATGTGGCAACTAGACTTGCCAACTTCCAGGTGGTAGCTGGAGATCTCCCGGGGTTACCGCCAGTGTTCCCTCTAAGCTGAGTTAGTGTAAGCTAACTCACAGGTTTTTAGCCTCCGGCTCACACATTTTTGTCCTGGCTCAGGAAGGATGGCTCCAGAACAAACTGATTTATGCAGCAGCCAAATCACTGGCTCACAGCTTTAATGCCAGTAGCTCACAAAGTAGAATTTTTTTCTCACAAGGCTCCACGGCTTAAAAGGAACATTGGTTACCGCTGATCTCCAGGCGACAGAGACCAGTTCCCCTGGAGAAAATGGCTGCTTTGGAAGAAGAAGAAGAAGAAGAAGAAGAAGAAGAAGAAGAAGAAGAAGAAGAAGAAGAAGAAGAAGAAGAAGAAGAAGAAGAAGAAGAAGAAGAAGAAGAATTTGGATTTATATCCCACCCAAAGAAGAGTTTGGATTTATACCTTGCCCAAAGGTGTCTCAGAATGGCTTACAAACTCCTTTCCCTTCCCCTCCACACAACAGACACCCTTTGAGGTAGGTGGGGCTGAGAGAACTTCTGACAGAAACTGTCCTTGAGAGAACAGCTGTGCCAGAGCTTGTGACTGACCCAGGGTCACACCAGCAGCTACATGTGGAGGAGTGGGGAATCAAACCCCATTCTCCCAGATTAGAGTCCACACACTTAACCACTACACCAAACTGGCTCTCAAGGTGGACTCTATGGCATTCTACCCCATTGAAGCCCCTCCTCTTCCCAAACTCCGCCGTCCTCAGGATCCAACCCCTCCCCCTCAAAAATCCAGGTATTTCCCAGCCCAAAGCCAGCAACCCTAGTTCTGAGATGACTTCCCTGGAAAAGAATTATATTTAAAAGGGTGTGAGCCAGTTTGGGTGTAGTGGTTAAGTGCGCGAACTCTAATCTGGGAGAACCGGGTGTAATTCCCCGCTCCTCCACTTGCACCCACTGGATGACCTTGGGCAAGTCGTAGTTCTGACAAGAGCTGTCCTTGAAAAAGAGAAGTTTCTGTCAGAGCTGTCTCAGCCCCACCTGCCTCACAGGCAGTGTTCCCTCTAAGCTGAGTCAGCGTGAGCCAGCTCGCAGGTTTTTTAAGTCTCCGGCTCACACATTTTCATCTGAGCCCAGGAAGGGTGGCTCCAGAGCAAACTAATATATGCAGCAGCCAAATCGCTTGCTTATGACTTGAATGCCAGCAGCTCACAAAGTAGAATTGTTACTCACAAGAATCCATGGCTTAGAGGGAGCATTGCTCACAGGGTGTCTGTTGTGGGGAGGGGAAGGGAAGGGAGTTTGTAAGCCACTCTGAGACTCCTTTGGGTAGTGAAGGGCGGGGTATGAATCCAATCTCTTCTTCTTCTTCTACCTCCCAGGGTGTCTGTTGTGGGGAGGGGAAGGGAAAGGAGATTGTAAGCCGCTCTCCCTTGGGTAGTGAAGGGCGGGGTATAAACCCAATCTCTTCTTCTCTGTCTAAAAATATGCAAATTTCAAACAGAGGCTAGATGGCCATCTGACAGCAATGAGGATTCTTAGGCAGATCGAGAGAGGGAGGGCAGGAAGGGTTGCCTTAGTGCTTTGTTCTTGTGGCCCTTTTTTACACACCCAGGGAAATGCTGGTCGCCACTTTGGGGTCCGGGAAGCAATCCTGGAGGTTTCTTGTCATCTTCTGGGCATGGAGCAGGAGTCACTGGGGGTGTGGAGGGGGAGGTATTGGTGAATGTCCTGCCTTGTGCAGGGGGTTGGACTAGATGACCCTTGAGGTCCTTTCCAAGTCTATGATTCTACAATTCTACCAGTGGGTATGTCATCATTTGATGAGCATTCAAAAACGAAATGATCCATAGGGATGTTAATCTGATGAATGTGCTCATGGATTCCTACCTCCTCCTCCTCCACTCATCAGACTTCCACCTTTCCCAAAAGCAGATTTTGGGGGCTCCGGAGGACAAAAGGCTATCTGACTGGGGAGGGGGCTGCATGCGGGATGGAGAGTTGGAGGAAATAAGCCTTCTTTGCACAGGCGAAACACTTGCTTCCCCTTGGTTCTCCAGGGGAAGTGGTCTCTGCGGTCGGGAGATGAGCTATAATTCCATGGGTTCCCCAGGTCCCGCCTAGAGGCCGGCCTCTGTACCGGAAACATAAGAACATAAGAGAAGCCAATGTTGAATCAGGCCAATGGCCCATCCAGTCCAACACTCTGTCACACAGCGGCCAAAATATACCAGGTGCCCTCAGGAGGTCCAGCAGTGGGGCCAGGACACTAGCAGCCCTCCCACCGCTGCCCCCTCCAGCACCAAGAATAGAGTGCATCACCTGCCCCAGACTGAGAGTTCCCATCTATACCCTGTGGCTAATAACCACTGATGGACTTCTGCTCCATATGTTTAACTAATTCCCTCTTGAAACTGTCCATGCTTGTAGCTGCCACCACCTCCTGTGGCAGTGAATTCCATATGTTAATCACTCTTTGGGTGAAGAAGTATTTCCTTTTATCAAGAATCAAGGATCTTCAGTTTAACACCCAAACTATTTATCTGTAAAGATCATATCCTTTTTAGTTACACCACAACTTGTTTTGGAGTGTTCATGTCACCCCCTAGCTGGGAATGGAATGAGCAGGAAGGGGTGGAGCCTCTAGAAGAAGAAGGGTGTTGGGAAGTGTGGAAAGCAGAGGGGGAAGCCAGACTGCCCTACTGCGGAGCTGGAACCTTAACCATCAGGTCTTAATACCGTTTTTTAAGGTAACTATGCCTCATGGATGGACACTGTTAAGGGAGGGAGACTTTTGTTCTGAGTTGTCAATTTTAAAATTATTAGCTGCTGTAGATTTTCTGGGCTGTCTGGCCTTGGTCTTGGCATTGTAGGACCTGACATTTCGCCAGCAGCTGTGACTGGCATCCTCAGAGGTATAACACAGAAAGACGGAGTACTCTCTGTGTCAAGGTGAGCAGAAAAAAAATGGTAGGCAGGTAATTTATATCTACTCAGGAAGGTGGGGTAGGGCTGAGTCATTATCTTGTAGGAGTTCCCCAGGCTGTGACATGCTAATGGGACTGCTTTCCTGAGGAGGTTCTTTTGCATACGGATTGGCTGTTGAAATTCTAATCTTATCTGTAGTGCTATTGTAAGTATTCTGTGTTTTCCAGGACAGGAAACCATGCCCTATTTATTTTTTTAAAACTCTCTTCTTTCCTGTTGAAATTGTGTTTATGTTTATGAATCTCACCGGCTTCCCTGTGTAATCTGACATGGTAATTGGATGTGTTGTCTAGCCGTTCAGTGTCTTGGAATGTCAGTCACAACTGCTGGTGAAACGTCAGGTCCTGCAATGCCAAGACCACGGCCATACAACCCAGGAAATCTTCAGCAGCTAATGAACTCCGACTGTGAAAGCCTTCGACAACATATTTAGAATTGTTTCAGGGCTGTGTCACCTAGTGGGGAGTTCCACTGGGGCCTTCATGTTGGAAGCCGGTGTACAGAGTGTTCGGCTGGAGACTTTGCGACCGACCAACAAGAGGAAAAGGACGGACTTTGGGGGTGGCAGGCAGTGTTCCCTCTAAGCTGAGTTAGCGTGAGCTAGCTCACCATTTTTTAGCCTCCGGCTCACACATTTTTGTCTTAGCCCAGGAAAGATGGCTCCAGAGCAAACTAATTTATGCAGTAGCCAAATCGTCTGCTCACAACTTTAATGCCAGCAGCTCACAAAGTAGAATTTCTGCTCACAAGTCTCCACAGCTTAGAAGGAACATTGGTGGCAGGGTGTGAAGGAGGGAGAAGTGAATGGTGTGGACTTTGAAAGACCCCTGTTCTGTTGCGTTACTGAGTTCTGCGTTTTTGCTACATAATGTTAATTGAAAAGTTTTTTAAAAAAAAAAACAATATTTTTCTCTCTCTCTCTGAATGATTGCAAGATTCATTCCAAGTTCTGCCCCACAGGACCCACAAGCTGAGGTGACATACACACTTGCACACTCTAATGGTAGGAATATGGCACCGTGCCCTTGTGTTTCATTGCATTTGAAGGGGGGTTGATATGCGCAACATCCCTGAGTCACAGCTACAGGGGCTGAACGGACGTGCAATTTTGGGTTTGCGCTCCAGTCTCTCTCATTCAGTTTCTGCACCACTGAAAAAGTACAAGTCAGATTTGTTTCCCTGTGAATATATGGGTAATTGTGTCTCAAACTGGGGGGGGGGGAGGTTGGGGGGCTGGAGAGACGGCTGTTAATTAAATCCGAAGACGAGACTCTGCTCTTTGCCGCCGAATTAAAAATAAAACACCAATTGAAGTTTAATTAGTGTCTTTGCTTACTTGTGCATTCAAACTTGAAAGATGACTCTGTGCTCGGTTGTAAGCTCCCGTAGCTAAGCGACGATTACGGGCGCCGGGGTGTTGTTTGCCACGTCGCGTATCAAACACCTCATGCCTGTGCTGAGACATGTACGCCGCGGAGACAGTCAGCAACATGTCAAGTCTCCAGGCCCGATGCGGAGGAGACGCCGGTGGCGCGGGGGCCATGACAGTGCGACGGGATGAAATAATAGAGAGCAACGCTGTTTGAAAGCCAAGCATAAGGATAAAAAACCCACCACAATCATTACTCATTCTCCGCCAGCCGTCTCGCAGACCTTTGTAACCACCGAGCCAAATCGATATTCAAACAAACGCTCCAGCAAAGCCAAAATCCGGCAAATTTGCCAAGCGCAGATTTCAAATCTCATTATGTCTGGAAAGTCAGGGGGGAAAAAGAGACCCAGGTTTGGGTCCTATGGATTGGAACCGGACTCGTGGTCCGCCATCTTTTCTTCTTCCCGCTCACCCCGGAAACTTCCTGGGAACTCCCAGACCAGGGGCCTTCAACCTTTTTGAGCCTGTGGACGCTGCTGGCATTCTGACACTGGGTGGTGGGCCCAGCCACAAAATGGCTTCTGCGGTAGGTGGAGCCAATCACAAAATGGCTGCTGAAGAAGTCAGAGCCAGTCACCAAATATCAGAAATTGAGTTTCTATACAACTCCAGTGGTAACTCTGGGAGGGAAGGCAGCATGGCATAGCTTGATGTGATCAGATTTCAGAAGCTAAGTAGGGTCGGTACTTGGAAGGGAGACCGCCAAGGAAGTCCAGGGTTACGACACAGAGGCAGGCAATGGCAAACCACATCTCTTTGTCTCTTACTTTGAAACCCCTATGGTGTTGCCATAAAAAGAACATAAGAAAACCCCTGCTGGATCAGACCAGTGGTCCATCTAGGCCAGTGTCCTGTCTCATGCAGTGGCAAACCAGTTCCTCCAGAGGGACAACAACAAGGTATAAAGGCCCAGGCCTTTCCCTGATAAGAACATCAGAAGAGCATCGCTGGATCATACCAGTGGTCCATCTAGTCCAGCATCCTGTCTCACACCGTGCCCAACCAGTTCCTCTGGATAGCCAACAACAGGGCATAGAGAGTGAGGCCTTCATAAGAACATCAGAAGAGCCCTGCTGGATCAGACCAGTGGTCCATCTGGTCCATCATCCAGTCTCACATTCTGGCCAGCCATTTCCTCTGGATGGCCAACAACAGGGCATAGAGGCCAAGGGCATCATAAGAACATCAGAAGAGCCCTGCTGGATCACACTAGTGGTCCATCTAATCCAGCATCCTCTCTCACATAGTGGCCAACCAGTTCCTCTTGATGGCCAGCAACAGGGCGTAGAGAGCGAGGCCTTCATAAGAACATCAGAAGAGCCCTGCTGGATCAGACCAGTAGTCCATCTGGTCCAGCATCCTGTCTCACACAGGGGCCAACCGTTTCCTCTGGATGGCCAACAACAGGGCACAGTGGCCGAGGCCATCATAAGAACATCATTAGAGCCCTGCCAGATCACACCAGTGGTCCATCTAGTCCAGCATCCTCTCTCACATGGTGGCCAACCAGTTTCTCTGGAGGTCAAATGACAAGGCACAGAGGGAGAGGCCTTCCCCTGACATTGATTGCCCCCTGACACTGGTCTTCAGGGGTCGACTGCCTCTGAATGTAGAGATTCTCTTTAGTTATTACGGCTAGTGGCTACCTGTCTTCTAATCAATCTATCCAATTTCTTTATAAGAGCAAGTCAGCTGTGACACTTGATGACGCTTCCCACCACCACCACCACAGCTACCAAGCAATCCATTACAGAAGCAAGGGTAAAGCAGGTGATATCTTTCAGAACCAAATTATTTAAGAGGGCTTTTCCATGCAGGCAATAAGAGAGCACTGTACAAAAGGCATCACAAAGTTACTTGGGTAAATTATCGGGGTCTGTACCACTGTGCAGAGTTGGCTGTGGGCTGTACCCTGTTGTGTGATTTTGCATCGGTAACGCCTCGCGGTAACGCTGATGCTTTGCTTCGGTTCTGTTTTCGTTTCTCAGTTCCTGCATCGCCGTTTATGGAAAGTCCCGTCTTGTGGATTGCCTTGACTCCTCTGTGCGATCCACCTCGGTTCCCCGGGAGAAAGGAGGACTATAAATCATGTCAATAAATAAAAACAACCCTGGATGCCTCCATTGAGAGCCAGTTTGGTGTAGGCGGTCTGATTCAGTATAAGGCGGCTTCATACGTATGCAGGGGAGGAGCCCTGCCTTAGTGGTAGAGCCAGTTTGGTGTAGTGGTTAGAAACGCGGACTCTAATCTGGGAGAACCGTGTTTGATTCCCCACTCCTCCACTTGCACCTGCTGGTGTGACCTTGGGTAGTCACAAGTTCCCTCAGAGCTGTTCTCTCATGGGCAGTTTCTGTCAGAGCTCTCCCAGCCCCACCTACCTCACAGGGTATCTGTTGTGGGGAAGGGAAGGGAAAGGAGATTGTAAGCTGCTCTGAGACTCCTTTGGGTAGTGATGGGCGGGATGCAAATCCTATCTGGTCTTCTCTTCTTCCATTGTGGTGGGATAGACCATCACCGAGTTCCCACCTACCTAATGGGCTCTATCAGCAGCCCTCCCATATGGTCCTCTTTTTTAAGTAGCTTCCTGTTGGGTAGCCCCGCCATGGAGTTTTGGTTAGACTGTGGAAGTACTTTCGCTTGCAGCTGTTTCCCTTTAGCTGTGCCTCTTATCTGAATGCTGGCCTTGAACACTCGGCTCCTAAGACACAAAGCCTCTGCTGTCTCCCACTTCCCTCTGAACCATTAACCATTTCCCCGCACTCATTATTAATTGCTTTTTGGGCTCTAGATGTCAGGGGGTCTTGTATGAAACCAGTATAATTACTATGGCCATTTTGTATGTTTCATTCCTGACTCAAATGTTCATACTGTCTCCATATCTCTGATCAATAAACTGGGGTACCTGACACTTCCCTGAAAATTCTTGCAGTTATTTCAGTCCAACAAGATCATCACTGCCAGCTCCATCTTAGGAAATTCCTGGAGATTTTGGGGGGCAGAGCCTGAGGGGGCCGGGGTTTGGAGAGGGAAGGGACTTCAACGGGGTATAATGCCACAGGGGTCCAACTTACAAAGTGGCCATTTTCTCCAGTGGAACTGCTTCCTGTTGCCTGGAGATCAGTTGTAATCCCAGGAGAACTCCAGCCACCACCTGGAGGATGGCAACCCTCTTTGACACTTGAGAGCGGCTCCAACAGCTACCCTGTGAGTTTGGAGCCTCTCTCTCAAACCCCCTCCCCTCCAGCCCACAGAATATACCCTATGTTTTCACCATTGACTTCAATGGCCCATAGAATATAATGGGGCCGAATTGCCACCAAATTTCTTTCATTCCCTCCTTTCCTTCTCTCCTTTTCCTCTTTCCCGCCTTCTTCTCTTCTCTTTTCTCCTCCTTTCCCTGTTTCTCTTCTTCTTCCCTTCTCTCTCTTTCTTTCCTTCTCCTTCTTTCCTTCTCTTTCTTTCCCTCTTTCCTTGTCTCTACTCTCTCTCTTTCCTTCCCTCTTTTCTCCTTCTGTGACCCAACTCCTGTGAGAAGGGGTTTAAAGTTTAAACCCCTTCTCTCTTCACTCCCCCAACGAGGCCAGCTGGGGAAGGGAAGGGGAGGCTTTTGAAGATGTCTCCCCCTCTTTTGCTTCCCCTTCTGACATCACTTCTGGTGATGTCAGGGGGTGTGGCATATGCTAATAATCTAGTAGCTCATTAGCATTCCATGTGCTAATAATCTAGTAGCTCATTAGCATTCCATGTGCTAATGAGCTGCTGCAGCTCTTTTTCTTCAAAAAGCCCCCTGGTTAAGACACTGAATTGCAGGCTGGAAGGTCAAATGTTCAGCAGTTCAATACCCGAGTGCCGCATGATGGAATGAGCTCCTGTCTCTGGTTCCAGCTCCTGCCCTCCTAGCAGTTTGAAAGCAAGAAATTGCAAGTAGATAAATAGGTACCGCTTTGGTGGGAAGGTAACAGTGGGATTTAGTCATGCTGGCCACGTGACCACGGAGGAGTCTTTGGACAGTGCTGGCTCTTCGGTTTGGAAACGGAGATGAGCGCCGCAACCCTAGAGTCGGATTCGACTGGCTTTCAGTCAAGGGAAACCTTTACCTTTAACTTAGTACCACGTGCAATAACAGAGTAGTTGTAAAAATAACCGGGCCGTTTTTCAAGGATACCTCGTCCAAGCGGTGCTAACTAATGTAAGGTTTTACATGGGGAGGAATTGTATAGAGAATAAGCTTTTGTGCCGCGCACCTGCTGTCTAACTCGAACGAACGCATAGATGCACCTCCATTATTTCGCTCATTCCTCCCCATTCCGAGTCTTTTCTTACCCCGCCGCTATTAACACGAGGGAATCGTTTTCTTCCCTTTGAAGTCCAGGGATGGCGCAGCGGCACTCGAAAATGCCTGGGCTTAATCAGAAGAAGAAATGACATTAGGCAAATAGCGAGAGGCTTCTAATAATTATGATACCTGGGAAAAAAGCAAGCGGATCACATTAAAAGGGAAACAATATCAGCTGCCGTCTCCTAATTGAGTAGTGGAAGCGAGTTAACCGCGCAGCGATGCCGTATAAATTAAAATGCCATGAAATCGTGTTAATATAAAAGTTTGGTCTAAATAAGATTCAGCACCAATCATCTCCCAGTCAAGGACTTCTTTCCTTTCAGATAATTCCATTTTTGCCCGTTTCGAGACCGGGGCCCGTCAGCGGAGCTGAAAGAGAACATTGCGAGGGAAACGTGATGAATCCCCCGCATTTGTGGAGGGCAAATGCTGTCTGAGAGACTCTTCATATCCAGAGATGTCATAAGAAAAAGTTTGCAAACAGGCCGCGCTTCCTACGGTCATGACATTCTGGCAGTACTTAAATGTTAGAGCTCGGCTAAATCGAAGCTAGCTGCCGGTCAAACATGCTGAAGGTCTGGTGTGTTTTTTTTTTAAGAGTTTGTCTTGTAAAAAAAAGAAAAAAAGAAATGCAGACCAGTTTGTGAAAGAGCAGCCTACCGACAGCTCTTAGCTGTGTCGGCTAAATGGGACCTCCATGCACAAAGGCAGTCTACCCTGAGTTCCTTATGGAACAAGAAAGGGTCATCTCTGCTTTGACATTATCCACTGGCATTAAATTGGAGAACAGGACTTATTACTATCATTTGTATCGTGCTTGGGGGAGGAGTTTCAAGGACAATGGGATTCTTGCTGTCAAGATTTAGAATTTGCTTTAGATCATTATTGTTCCCACACTTATATAGCAAACCATTTCCCCCAAATTAGAATTGAGAAGCAAGAAGGGGGGAAATAGCCTCCACATAGCGATGCTCTAGGAATTCCCATGAGTTTCTGTGGTACCAACCACAGAGTCTAGGGAAGGCAATGAGGCATAGAGGCTGAGGCCTTCAAAGAACCAAAGAGCCCTGATGGAACATATCAGTGGTCCATCTAGGCCAGCATCCTGTCTCACACAGTGGCCAACCAGTTCCTTTGGAAGGCCAGCAACAGGGCCTAGAGGCCAAGGCCTTCAAATAACATAAGATGAGCCCCCCTGGATCAGACCAGTAGTCCATCTAGGCCACCATCCTTTCTCACACAGTGGCCAACCGATTCTTCTGGAGGGTCAACAATAGGGCATAGAAGCCTTCCCCCAATGCTGCCCCCGCAGGCTTGCCAAGAACTTACCATACGCCAGCAGGGGACGGATATGTCCTGGCAGGACCATCCCCAGGGGAAGGAAAGATGCACGCATGATGCTGTCACCAGGTAGTGATGCCAGGCGACGCTCTGGCAATGGGGATGGAAACTCATTGGTACCATCGAGTTTCCAGCACCATTGCCAGAGCATCGCCCGGTGTCACTTCCTGGCGACGGCATCGTGCGGCGTGGGTGTTGCCTGGAGGAATGTTCTGGCCAGGGACTGTGCATCCCCCGCCGAAATACGGTAAGTACTTGGGAACCCTATGCCCCTGGCACTGGAATTCAGAGTTTTATGGCCTCTAAACGTGGAGTTTCCCTTTATTCACCATGGCCAGTCTCACTGATAGACCTATCCTTCATGAATCTGTCTAATCCTCCTTTAAAAGCAGTCTATACATGTGGCTATCACTACATACTCTAGCAGGAAATTCCGCACTTACGTCACTTGTTGTGTAAAGAAGTATTTCCTTTTGTCTGTCCTGAACCTACTGCCCATCAGCTCGACTAGATCTTCTCAAGTTCCAGATTATTATTATTATTATTATTATTATTATTTAAAAAGTTTTCAGTAATCGAGGGGAAAGGATCTACCTTTTTGACAACTGTCTCTTTTGCAACCGCATTCTACCTGTTCCCAGTTCTTCATTATTTTATTTTAAAAGCTCACATACGCCCCTTCCCGCACAATGGAGCAGATGACAAACCTTCACGTCGTTCAGAGGCTAGGCCTCATTTGACAGTGCTGCAGGTTCAAATTTCTCTCCTGGTCTGGAGACAGGCCCATTCCTTGCAGGATGACAAGCCAAGTTAGGGGCTGATATGCTCTCTTGTCTCCAGCTGGTGGCAACTGCAGTGCATTCTATTAGGCTGAATTCTTAGGCTGCTGTGCACACAAACAAATATTGTTGTTCGAAGACTGGTTTTGTCAGATGCCGGGCTATTTTTGGGCAGGAACGCACAGGAACAGAGTCCCGGCTGGCTCTTGAGTGGCCCACACCCAACAGGAACTCATTAGCATAATAGGCCACACCCAACAGCAGAAACTCAATAGGATTGGCTATATTAGGGGTGTGTGGCCTAACATGCAAAGGAGTTCCTTGCTACAAAAAAAGCCCTGGGTTTTGACAACAAACAAGGTAAACAGAATAAGAAGCCAAAGTTGGATGTGGCTGGATGGTAACATGGGGCCGTGGCCTAATATGCTAATGAGCTGTTCTGTCAGGGGTGTGGCCTAATATGCTAATGATTTCCTGCTGGGCTTTTTCTACAAAAAAAGCCCTGATCAGATGTGTCTTAGTGGTGGGTGAGGGAGTGGAAGAAGAGGTCCTGGAACCTTAGAGAGACATGAAGATATATATATATATTAAAAAGATTTCTATTTTAAAGCTCTTTATTTCATATTTATTTGAAAAGAGCATTAAACAATTCATTCACTTTGTAGTCCAGTTCCAAATTAGACCCATGTAGAACCATTGACTGGGGCTGCAGTGGCTCCGGTGGTTAAGACACTGAACTGCAGGTCGGAAGGTCGGTAGTTCAGCAGTTCGAGACCCGAGTGCCGCCTGACGGAGTGAGCGCCCATCTCTGGTCCCAGCTCCTGCCAACCTAGCAGTTTGAAAGCAAGAAATTGCAAGTAGATAAATAGGTACTGCTTCAGTGGGAAGGTAACAGCGTCCCATGCGCCTTGGCATCTAGCCATGCCAGCCATATGACCATGGAAATGTCTTCGGACAGTGCTGGCTCTTCAACTTGGAAATGGAGACAAGCACCACATCCCTAGAGTCAGATTTGTCTGGCTTTCGAGCAAGGGAAACCTTTACTTTACTTGAACCATTGAAGCTTTGACCTGGATGGTCCAGGCTAGACCCATCTTTGTTGGGTCTCAGAAGCTAAGCAGTTTGTACTTGGACTCATAGTATAGGAAAGAAGGGACCTCCAAGGTCATCTAGTCCAACCCTCCGCACAATGCAGGAAACTCACAAATACCTCCTCCCACACACACACCCAGGGACCCATGTCCAAAAGATGTCAAAAAACAAAAACTTGTGAGTCACTGTTCACTTCTTCAGATAACAGGATAATTTGCCCGGTTTCCAGGTTCCTTGCCTTAAGTACATAAGAACATAAGAGAGAAGCTAATGTTGGATCAGGCCAGTGGCCCATCCAGTCCAACACTCTGTGTTACACAGTGGCCAAAATATACCAGGTGCCATCAGGAGGTCCAGCAGTGGGGCCAGGACACCAGAAGCCCTTCCATTGTTGCCCCGCCCCCAGCACCAAGAATACAGAGTATCATTTGCCCCAGACCGAGAGTCCCTATCTATACCTTGTGGCTAATAGCCACGGATGGACCTCTGCTCCATGTGTTTATCCAATTTCTTCTTGAAGCTGTCCATGCTTGTAGCCACCACCTCCTATGGCAGTGAATTCCATGTGTTTGGGGCATAAGAAAGAAGGTGTCAGCCATGCTGGTCCAAAAGAAAAATCCAAAGCTCCAGAATTCAGTTCACACAATACCTTTTTTTTTTAGGACCAACCAAATTGGCTGATGGACTAATTTAAGGCCATATGATGGTGGAGGTGGTGACATTTCAGTCCAAGGTCTCCCAACTCCAGCTGATGGAAACACTGGAGATGGTGCATTCTGCTTTGTGTCAGAGGGAGAAGAAGAAGAAGAAGAAGAAGAAGAAGAAGAAGAAGAAGAAGAAGAAGAAGAAGAAGAAGAAGAAGGAGGAGGAGGAGGAGGAGGAGGAGGAGGAGGAGGAGGAGGAGGAGGAGGAGGAGGAGGAGGAGGAGGAGGAGGAGATTGGATTCATACCCCGCCCTTCACAACCCAGAGGAGTCTCAGAGCGGCTTACAAACTCCCTTCCCTTCCCCTCCCCACAACAGACACCCTGTGAGGTAGGTGGGGCTGAGAGAGCTCTTGACAGAAACTGCTCTTTTTCAAGAACAGCTCTTATCAGAACTACGGCTTGCCCAAGGTCATCCAGCCAGGTGCAAGTGGAGGAGTGGGGAATCAAACCCGGTTCTCCCAGATTAGAGTCCACGCACTTCACCACTACACCAAACTGGCTCTGATTTCAAATCATTAAAGTCCTGCGATCCTGAAGGGAAAGGTGGGTATATCAGATTTCAAATAGATAAATATTTGTTGGCCGCCAAACACTGTGAAGAACTAACAGTCGGGGAGAGGAAAAAAAAAATAACGGGACTTTTTCCACAACGTGAGTCAGACGCTGGCATTTGTTGCCGTTAATAAATATTTGAATTTGTATTCGTATCTGGAGAGAACCTCTCCTCAGATTCAGAATAGATTAATTCCTCTTAATTAATTCCACTTGCCTTCATTGAGCCTGTGTTTGTGTAATTTGCTTTAATTTGTTTCACCTTTGTTTAATTTGTTTGCCTCGTCTTTTATGAGGGAGAATGTCGAACTCACTAACACAAAAGAACTTGGCAAAAATTCAGGCTTTTTGGAGTGTGCCATTCAGCCAATCAAATGTTGTATCCTGAAGCATATCCGGCACTCATATTGACTTTGAGAGGAATCAACAGACTGTGCGGTACTGAATGCGAGGGACGAGGTGATAATCCTGCAGGCTCAGTTTCAACTTAGGGGAGGGGCTGTGGCTTAGAAGAAGAGCCTCAACTTTGCCTACAATGATGCTCTGTATTCTTGGTGCTAGGGGGGCACCCTCTGAAGGCACCTGGGTTTTGGCCACTGTGTGACACAGGGCGTTGGACTGGATGGGCCATTGGCCTGATCCATCATGGCTTCTCTTATATTCTTATTAGTGCCTATTAGCCACAAGGTAAAGATTGGGATACACTGTCTGGGGTGGTGATGCTGTGTATCCTTGGTGCTTGGGGGGCAACAGTGGAATGGCTTCTGGAGTTCTGGCCCCACTGGTGGACCTCCTGATGGCACTTGGGTTTTGGCCACTGTGTGACACAGAGTGTTGGACTGGATGGGTCATTGGCCTGATCCAACATTGGCTTCTCTTAGGTTCTTATGTCTGGGGCAGTGATGCTCTAGACTCTTGGTGCTTGGGGTGGGTGGGCAGTGGGAGGGCTTCTGGAGTTCTGGCCCCACTGGTGGACCTCCTGATGGCATATGGCTTTTGGCTACTAGGTGAAGAAGAAGAGATTGGATTTATACCCCACCCTTCACTGCCCAAAGGTGTCTCAGAGTGGCTTACAAACTCCTTTCCCTTCCCCTCCCCACAACAGACACCCTGTGAGGTAGGTGGGGCTGAGAGAACTTCTGACAGAAACTGCTCTTTTTAAAGAACAGCTGTGCCAGAGCTTGTGACTGACCCAAGGTCACATCAGCAGGTGCAGGTGGAGGAGTGGGGAATCAAACCCAGTTCTCCCAGATTAGAGTCCGCACACTTAACCACTACACCAAACTGGCTCTCTGTGTGACATGGAGTGTTGGACTGGATGGGCCATTGGCCTAATCCAACATGGCTTCTCTTATTCTCCCTGTCGAATGGACTGGGAAGTAGGTGATGTGAAAGACCTCTGCCTGAGAGAGCCCTGGAGAGCCACTGCTACTCTGAGAACACAGACCTGACCTTGATGGCCTGATTCAGTACAAGTCAGCTTCATGTGTGTATGGCTCAGACTCTACGGGGTCAGTGGTGTGGGCAATCAACCTGATTGCAAAACTGTCTGATTGCTAGAATGGTATTTATCTATCCAGAGAGGGAAAGAGCAAGAGAGGGAGAGAAAGAGAGGTCCGAATTCTTGTGCAAGTCAGACAAGGGTTTACCAATAGGTGTGTGGCTGAACAGTACTGCTTAGGGTCGCCAGGTCCTTACCACATGGTGGGGGGCTCCAGTCTTCTTCCTGAAGTCTTCCTGGGGAAACTCTATGGTACCATAGAGTTTCCCCTAAAAACGCTAGAGTGGTCTCTGCACAATGTGCCCTGTGCAATGATGTCACCTCTGGGAGAGGCACGTCAGGAGCAGAGGGGACTGCTCAGGGGCAGGGCTCCCCTGAGAGCCAGCTGGGTGGCATTGGGTTGGGAGCCCCAAAAGTTGGGGAAACCCCACCCCCATCATGGGGATGGCAACTCTAGTTCTCCTGTGACTTGCAGGCCCTATTCCACCATGCCCTCCGAGGTTTTCCCAGCATCTGAAGGGGCTTTTCTCTCTCTCTGGTCAACTGCCACCACCACCTGGCCTTCGTCCAGCCAGATTAGATGTGTCATCTCTGGAGTACCTAATGCCAGACGATAATAAAGGGGAGTGCCACATGACGGAGTGAGCTCCCGTCTCTGGTTCCAGCTCCTGCCAACCTAGCAGTTCGAAAGCAAGAAATTGCAAGTAGATAAATAGGTACCACTTTGGTGGGAAGGTAACAGCAATCTGTGTGCCTTGGCGTTTAGTCATGCCGGCTGCATGACCACAGAAACATCTTCGGACAGCGCTGGCTCTTCGGCTTGGAAATGGAGATGAGCATCGCAACCCTAGAGTTGGATTCAACTGGCTTTTGAGCAAGGGAAACCTTTACCTTTACCTTTAAAAGCCTCCTGGTCGAGACCAGAGTTATTTACAAACAATAAGATATTATTACCTACTCTGGCATTTAAATCTCTGGCCAAGATTAGATTCTCTTGTTGGACACAGCTGGACCAGCTGTTCCAGGAAAACCGTCAATCTGTTCCACTGATTAACTAGAGCTGATCTGCTCTGAATGGGCGGCATGTAAACATTTATTATTATAAAGGAAGATCCACCACTGATGAGCAGAAGTTCCAAGGCCAAAGTTTATCCAAAAAAACAAGGGAAAAAGACGAGCGTCACAGAAGTCCCAAATATGCAGATTCCACTAGTAGAAAACACCACCATTATAAAGTTGGTGGTGTCACAACAACAACATTAGCGCATACTGTCACTATAATAATGCAGAGGATACAATATTTCCTCCTTTGCAAATAAAACATGAAGTCCATGTCTTACACTATGAACCTTGTGGTCTGTTGAAACTGCTGGAATCAGGTTCCGCTTACACAGCCGGCAAACTGAAGAAGTCGAAGGAAACACATCTTCTAAGTATCTAGAACGGGCGTCTTTGCAAAGGCTGTTTGGACAAGATTATGTCTATGTGGACTCCTCCTATCAAGTTACACCGACTACATGGACTATCTCTTATCCACAAAGGAGGAAATATTGTATCTTATGCCTTATTATAGTTACAGTGTGCACTAATGTTGTTGTTGTGACACCACCAACTTTATAATTGTTTAATATATTAACTCAGCCTTACCCCACCTTCCGGAGTAGATATAAATTACCCGCCTACCATTTTTCTTCTCACCTTGACGCAGAGAGTACTCTTTCTTTCTGTGTTATACCTCTGAGGATGCCAGTCACAGCTACTGGCAAAATGTCAGGTCCTACAGTGCCAAGACCATGGCCACGCAACCTGGAAAATCTACAGCAGCTAAGTTTGATATATTGTTTGGCAATCTTTGATGGTGTTTTCTACTAGTGGAGTTTGTATATTTAAGGCCAACATTTGGCATTCCTGAAGATTAAGAGGATTAACATCCAATTTTGTAGAAACAAAAGTTGTGAGTCCAGCCTGAGGGCGACCCTTGTAGCTAATCCTTGTTGCAAGAAGAAAGAAAGATTTATACCACTTAAGATATATCGAGGAGGTGGACCAGGTCTCTTGGAGAAGGATAATATTGCTCATGTGGAGAACCAGGAATCCCAGCTTCCCTTCCAAGTTCTGAGGCCTTGCCTCTGTGTCTCCTGCTATCCGGCTCCTGGTCTTCATGAGGACTGCATACTACACCATTGGGGGGGAGTAGTCACTTGCCAACTGACTGCCCCTCCCCTTCCTCCTGGTGCTCCTTTTAAAATAGTGTGTCCAAAATGGTGGTTGTCTATGTGACACAGTGAACCACCACCAGCATCAAAAGCCATAAAGCATTTGTTAAAGAGAAAACGTTTCCAAGCATACTTTTAGCACAGCACCAGACTGAGCAAGGGAGCAAAAAGAAAAGGGTAAAATGTGATTGCTCTATCCCTCCCTCCATACTTGCCTCAGCATATGCTAAATATATGGGAGGACCCTTAGCTTCAAACGTTACAGATGTTTTACAAGAGTCCCATTACTTTCAATCCTCTTTCAGGAGTGCATGCCAGCACATGACAATGGCTGCCTACCACAAACCTCAGTTGAGAGTTCTGTCTGCTTCAATGGAGTCAGCCCCAAAGACCTTTGCTCCCAGGAGTTTCATCATTTCTCTTCCTTCTCCCACTGACTAGGTCAGGCTGGGTCAAAGAAGCTTCTCCTGAAGTCTCCAAGAGTGTATTCCTGAAGTCTTTCTAGTGAGGCCTCTGGAGACCAAGTCCTATGAGGAAAGGTTGAAGGAGCTGGGTATGTTCAGCCTGGAGAGGAGACGACTGAGAGGGGATATGATAATCATCTTCAAGTACTTGGAGAACTGTCATATAGAGGATGGTACAGAGTTGTTTCCTATTGCCCCAGAGTCAGACTAGAACCAGTGAATTGAAATTAATTCAGAAGAGTTTTCGGCTAAACGTTAGGAAGAACGCCCTGACAGTTAGAGCGGTTCCTCAGTGGAACAGGCTTCCTCAGGTGGTGATGGGCTCTCCTTCTTGGGAGGTTTTTAAACAGAGGCTAGATGGCCATCTGACAGCAATGTGGATTCTGTGAATTTAGGCAGATCGAGAGAGGGAGGGCAGGAAGGGTTGCATCAGTGCTTAGTTCTTGTGGACCTTTCTTACATGCCCAGGGAAATGCTGTTCACCCCTTGGGGTCAGGAAGCAATTTTCCTCCAGGCCAGTTTGGACGGAGATCCTGGAGGGTTTGGGGGGTTTTTTGGCCATTTTCTGGGCATCGGTCACTGGGTGTGTGTGTGGGGGGACACGTATTTACCAATTTCCTTTATTGTGCAGGGGTTGGACTAGATGACCCTTGCAAACCTATGATTCTACTTAATTCCTCCAAATCTCCATCCCCTACTTATGTGTGTGGGGGGAGCTTAACCATCCCATTGTCTCTAGCTACCTCTGTTAGTATTTCTAAAAGGGTGGCTGAGGTGAGGCCAGCAAGCAATTGAATCGGCTTCTTCCCTCCAGCCTGTTTTCAGCCGAGAGGGGGGGGAAAAAAAACCTGTTTAAAACTCCAGGTGAAAAAAATTGCATTTCTTCACAGGATGTGCACAACGGATACCCCACTGAAAGCAAAGGGCAGCATCAGCATGCACATGAGCATCGGATGTTCATTACCAAGCATATCCTGTCCGCACCTGCGACTCCTGGATGCAATTCCTACAAGAGACAGCGTCAGCGATTCGACAGACTTCGAAACAAGCAAGGGGGATATTTCATTTTTTACCATGATTGAACTATTCATTTATCTATGACATGAACTGAGTATCTCATTGCAGCACTCTGATGCTTTAAAACATGGATTGGGTGACACGTTAGGCAGCCTTCTGTATGCGCAGGACATCTTCTGATGGGCTTACTTGAGCATAAATTACAGGGCCAAGAGCACATGAAGGCAACCACTGTTGGAAGATAGGTAAAGGTAAAGGTTTCCCTTGCTCGAAAGCCAGTCGAATCCGACTCTAGGGTTGCGGTGCTCATCTCCGTTTCAAAGCCGAAGAGCCAGCGCTGTCCGAAGATGTTTCCGTGGTCATGTGGCCGGCGTGACTAAACACCAAGGCACATGGAACGCTGTTACCTTCCCACCGAAGTGGTACCTATTTATCTACTTGCAATTTCTTGCTTTCGAACTGCTAGGTTGGCAGGAGCTGGGACTAGAGACGGGAGCTCACTCCGTCATGGGTCTCGAACTGCTGAACTACTGACCTTCCGCAGCCTGCAGTTCAGCGTCTTAACCACTTGAGCCACCGCAGCTCCTGTTGGAAGATAGTGCAAGTTAAATTTGCTGATGATACTGAATTGGGAGGAGCAGCAGGCACCCAAGAAGATAGAGTTAAAATTCAACAAGACCTGAATACTCTGGAGAAGTGGGCAGTTGCAAAGAGGATGTGATTCAACAAAGGTAAATGTACAGTCTTACATCTGGGCCACAAAAATGTCAAGCACAAATACTGGATGGGGGATACATTTCTGGGGAGTAGAGTATGCGAATGAGATCTTGGGGTAAGAGTGGACTGTAGACTGAATATGAGCAGTCAGTGTGATGCGGTGGCAAAAAAGGCAAATTCAGTCTTGGGTTGTATTCAGGGCTCTTTTTGCAGCAGGGAACTCCTGTGCATATTAGGTGACACACCCCTCATGCAGCCAATCCTCTAAGAGCTTCCAGAGCTCTTCTTACAGGGGGCTACTGTAAGCTCTTGGAGGACTGGCTACATTAGGGGTGTGTCGCCTAATATGCAAAGGAGTCCCTGCTACAAAAAGAGCCCTGGTTGTATTAAAAGGGCCATAGCGTCGAAACCGCAGGAGGTCATAGCCCCTCTGTGTACTGCCTTGATCAGGCCGCACCTGGAGTCCTGTGTGCAGTTCTGGAGGCCTCACTCCAGAAAGGATGTGAGCAAAATCAAGAGGGTGCAGAAGAGAGCAATGAAGATGATCAGAGGTCTGGAGACTGAGCCCTACGAGGAAAGGCTGAGGGCCTTGGGAATGTGTAGTTTGGAGAAGAGGAGATTGAAGGGGGGCATGATTGCTCTCTTTAAATATCTGAAAAGGCTGCCATTTGGAGGAGGGCAAGGAGCCGTTCCAGTCGGCAGCAGAGGAGAGGACCCGAAGCAACGGATTTAAATTATATGCAGAAAAGTATCAGCTGGATGGCAAACCTAAACAGCATGATAAAAAGCAGAGACATCACCTTGCCAACAAAAGTCCGCATGGTCAAAGCAATGGTTTTCCCCGTAGTAATGTATGGCTGCGAGAGTTGGACTATAAGGAAGGCCGAGCACTGAAGAATAGATTCTTTTGAACTATGGTGCTGGAGAAGACTCTTGAGAGTCCCTTGGACTGCAAGGAGATCAAATCAGTCAATCGTAAAAGAAATCAACCCTGACTGTTCCCTGGAAGGCCAGATCCTGAAGCTGAAGCTCAAATACTTTGGCCACCAAATGAGAAGGGAGCACCCACTGGAGAAGACCCTGATGCTGGGAAAGATTGAAGGTCAAAGAAGAAGGGGACGGCAAAGGATGAGATGGTTAGACAGTGTCATCGATGCAACGAACATGAAATTGAGCACACTTCAGCGGACAGCGGAAGACAGGAGGGCCTGGCGTAATCTGGTCCATGGGGTCGCGAAGAGTCGGAATCGACTGTGCGACTGAACAACAACATCAGCTGGATATTAGGAGAAACTTTTTCATGGTCAGAGTGGTTCAAAGATGGAATCTGCTGCCTAAGGAGGTGGTTCGCTCCCCTTCACTGTCAGCTTTCAAGAAGAGGTCGGACGGATATTTGTCAGAGATGCTTTAGGCTGGTCCTGCACTGGGTAGGGGGTTGGACTGGATGGTCTGCATGGCCCCTTCCAACACTATGATTCTATGAAGAGATGCCTAGAAAGCAATAGGTCTCCCCACCCAAATACTGCAATTCCCATTATGCAGTGCAAGAATGTACATGTCTAAACAGTTGGCCTGCTTTTCCTGTTAAGATGCACTGGACCGTATGGGCACGATGGGCTAAGAACAGATCTTATGCAGCCATAAAACACCGATTTCCTCCGTGGATTTGGTAGAAGTGTGGAGGAAGTCCAGTTCCCTTGAGGCAATGCAGGAACACACCTGCACGAATCCGTCCACATCCAGCCAGTTTCCACCTACCTTTGGCATTAAGAAATGCCAAGCCAGGCAGCTATAAAGGACACTGTAAAAAGAGTCTTTCAAAAAGATTTTAAGTCCTTTTAAAGGGACTTCTACTTTACTTTTACTTTACCTTAAGAATGAACTTACAGCTGCCAAGTCCCCTGTGGTGGCAGGGAATTCCCCGACCCTTGATCCAAAAAGTAACTTGTGTTTAGAATTCACTGCCGCAGGAGGTGGTGGCAGCTACAAGCATGGACGGCTTCAAGAGGGGATTGGATAAGCATAAGGAGTAGAAGTCCCTCAGTGGCTATTAGCCACAAGGTATAGCTAGGAACTCTCAGTCCGAGGCAAGTGATGCTCTGTAGTCCTGGTCCTTGGGAGCAACAGTGGGAGAGCTTCTGGCCCCATTGGTGGACCTCCTGATGCACCTGGGTTTTAGCCACTGTGTGACACAGAGTGTTGGACTGCATGGGCCACTGGCCTGATCCAACATGGCTTCTATTATTTCCTTATATTCTTATCCCATTACCCACTGGGAGAAAAAGAAATTGGAAAAAAAAAAGAAGAAGCCTCGTGTACTTACTGGAAGTTCTGACCGGAAGTGACAAAGGGTAGTTCTAGGAATCATCAGAAAGTCTATGGTTTTATAATGGAAGTTGTTCCTGGAAATGCCAAAGGTTAGTTCTAGGAATTATCAGAAACTCCATGGTTTTGCCATAGAGTTTCTGGTGAGTCCTAGAGCTACCCTTTGTCACTTCCAGTAAGAACTTCCAGTAAGTACATGAGGCGGCATTAAAAAAAAAAATCCCCCTACAACAGGAGGTGGTGGCAGCTACAAGCATGGACAGTTTCAAGAGGGAATTAGATAAACATATGGAGCAGGAGTCCATCAGTGGCTATTAGCCACAGGGTATAGATGGGAATTCTCAGTCTGGGGCAGGTGATGCACTCTATTCTTGGTGCTGGAGGGGGCAGCAGTGGGAGGGCTTCTAGTGTCCTGGCCCCACTGCTGGACCCCCTGATGGCACGTGGTATTTTTGGCCGCTGTGTGACAGAGTGTTGGACTAGATGGGCCATTGGCCTGATTCAACATTGTCTTCTCTTATGTTCTTATGTTCTTAACATTGCAACTTCCAGAACCCTCCCACTTGTTCCTCGGCACTGTCTGGAAACCTTAGGTGGCCGTGGCAACGGGAGACTGAGAGAAATCCACATGAGGACTGTTCATGAAAAACCGGCTGTTTATTATTTTATTTATATTGCAGATAGAAATTTTACCCAGGTATTAATCAAAATGTTGATACCCCTTCTTTCCTCATGGTGCATATCAGCTTACAATAGGAATAGCTATTCAGAGAGCCTGCTCATGGTGACTTTAAAAAAATGAAAAATTTCCAAATCAATATATACTACAAAAATCAATAAAGCTTGGGAGGGACTGTGGCTCAGTGGTAGAGGAGAAGGAGGAGGAGATTGGATTTATACCCTGCCCTTCCCTCGGAGTCTCAGAGCAGCTTACAAACTCCTTTTCCTCCCCCTCCCCACAACAGACACCCTGTGAGGTAGAAGAAGAAGAAGAGATTGCATTTATACCCAGCCCTTCACTACCCAGAGGTCTTGGAGTGGCTTACAAACTCCTTTTCCTCCCCCTCCCCACAACAGACACCCTGTGAGGTAGGCGGGGCTTAGAGACTGCCCTTTCAAGGAGAGCTCTGACAGAACTTGTGATTGACCCAAGGTCATCCAGCAGCTGCAAGTGGAGAAGTGGGGAATCAGACCCGGTTCTCCCAGATTAGAGTCTGCACACTTAACCACTACACCAAACTGGCTCTTGCTATGCAGGAGGTCCCAGGTTCAATCCCCGGCACTTCCAGTTAAAAGGGTCAGGTAGGAGGTAATGTGAAAGGCCTCAACCGGAGATCTTGAAGAGCCGCTGCCAGTCTGAGGAGACGATACGGCTCTTGATGGACCACGCAGTGTTCCCTCTCAGCTGTGATCGTGTGAGCTGGCTGACACTCCTTTAGCCTCCAGCTCACACATTTTTTTGTCTCAGCTCAGGAAGGGAGGGCTCCAGAGCAAACTAATTCATGCAGCAGCCCAATCGCTCGCTCACAACTTTAATGCCGGCAGCTCATAAAGTAGAATATTTGCTCACAAGACTGTGCAGCTTAGAGGGAGCATTGGGGGTCTGATGCAGTATAAGGCGGCTTTGTGTGAACATTAACAGATCATTTAAAAAAAAAAAGCCGGGCATTAAAAAACTCAACCAGAGCATAAAATATTTAGCAGCCTAAAATGAATATCATAAAACAGTCCTTAGGCTAGAAGCCAACTGTAATATATATATATATATATATATATACACAAACACACAAGAATTGGGACCTGTGATACTCGCGGGGAGGGGGGGAGTATCCCCCACAGCTCCCGGCCTACAGAAGCAGGAGAAGCCGCAGAAGGTGAGCCCAGCCTTCTCCCTCCTCCCCCCCCCAACAGCCGCTGGCCCACCAAGCTTTCTCCCTCCCCAGTGGTGGCAGCGAGGCTATCTGGCCAACATTTCTCCCTCCGCCCCTCCTCCGGAGCGGGCAGCGAGACCTGAATGGCTCACAGCCGCCGGCCCGCCAAACTTCCCCCCCCCCGTGCCAGAACTATGGCTTGCCCAAGGTCATCCAGCAGGTGCAAATGGAGGAGCGGGGAATCAAACCAGATTAGAGTCTATGCACTTAACCACCACACCAAATCATAGAATCTTAGAAGCATAGAGTGGAAGGGACCTCCAGGGTCATCTAGTCCAACCCCCTGCACGAGGCAGGAAATTCACAAATACCTCCCCCTCCACACCCACAGTGACCCCTGCTCCATGCCCAGAAAATGACAAAAAACACACAATAAAAATCCATCCTCCAGGATTGCTTCCTGACCCCAAAATGGCAACCAGCATCTCCCTGGGCATGTAAAAAAGGGCCACAAGAACTAAGCACTGAGGCAACCCTTCCTGCCCTCCCTTCTCATGATCTTATGCTTATCAAATTTGCAGATGACACGAAGCTGGGTGGGATTGCTAATTCTGAAAAAGACAGAGTCAGGATTCAGAAGGATCTTGATAGGCTGGAACAGTGGGCTGAGACAAATGAAATGAATTTCAATAGAGATAAGTGCAAAGTCCTACACTTAGGTACAAAAAAATCAAAGGCACAGATATAGAATGGGAGGGACTTGGCTTGACAGCAGCACATGTGAAAGGGATCTGGGTGTTATGGTTGATCACAAGCTAAGCATGAGCCTGCAGTGTGATGCGGCTGTGAAGAAAGCTAATGCAATCTTAGGATGCATTAGCAGAAGCCTTGTGTCCAGATCACGGGAGGTGGTCGTTCCACTCTGTTCTGCTATGGTCAGGCCCCACCTGGAGTACTGTGTCCAGTTTTGGGCACCACATTTTTGGAAGGAGGTTGACAAACTCGAGCGGGTCCAGAGGAGGGCGACCAGGATGGTGAGAGGGTTGGAGTCCAAGTCTTATGAGGAAAGGCTGAGGGAGTTGGGTATGTTTAGCCTGGGAAAGAGAAGACTTAGAAGGGACATGATTACAGTCTTCAAGTATTTGATGGGCTGTCATGTAGAAGATGGAGTGGATCTATTCTCTCTTGCTCCGGATTGCAAGACTAGATCTAATGGGTGGGAATTACAAGGAAGTCGTTACCGGCTTAATATCAGGAGAAACTTCCTGACTGTAAGAGTGGTTGAGCAGTGGAACAGACTGCCTCGGGAGGTGGTGGATGCTCCTTTGCTGGACGTTTTCAAGCAAAGAGGCTGGACGACAATCTTTTGGGTATGTTGTAGGTATGTAGGGGTTTCGGCTGTGTTCCTGCAGAGTGCAGGGGGTTGGACTAGATGGCCTGCAAGGTCCCTTCCAACTCTAACATTCTATGATTCTATGATCTGCCTAAGTTCACAGAATCCTCATTGCTGTCCGATGGCCATCTAGCCTCTGTTTGAAAACCTCCCAAGAAGGAGAGTCCACCACCTCCCGAGGAAGCTTGTTCCACTGAGGAACCGCTCCAACTGTCAGGAAGCTCTTCCTAATATTTAGCCAAAAACTCTTATGATTTAATTTCAACCGACTGGTTCTGGTCTGACCTTCTGGGGCAACAGAAAACCACTCCGCCCCATCCTCTGCTTGAAGATGGTTACCATATCACCTCTCCGGTTTCTCTTCTCCAGGCTAAACATACCCAGCTCCTTCAACCTTTCCTCGTAGGACTTGGTCTCTAGACCCGACACCCATCACCAAAGGTCTCCAGCCCTTTTGAGGCTGTGGGCACCTTTGGAATTTGGAGAAGGGGTATTGAGAACCACCTTAAAATGGCTGCCAAATGCAAAATGGCTGCTTTTGGAGGTGGAGCCAAATGGGACTATTCCATCCTCACGCCTCCTGGACAGAAGGAAATCCTGATGACGCCTGGGGCCACATAGTGACTAAGGAAAGCCCAGTTGCTTATCACTCCTCCTCATCCTCCAGTGGAAAGAATCCTTTCATTTGAATGAGAGAAGCCAATAATGAGCCCTGCCTTACAATGGCCCCGCCTACTCTCAGGGAAAAAAAATGAATGAGAGAAGCCAATAACAAGCCCTGCCTTACAATGGCCCCACCTACTCTCAGGGGGAAAATGAATGAGAGAAGCCAGTAAGGAGCCCTGCCTTACAATGGCCCCGCCTACTCTCAGGGGAAAATGAATGAGAGAAGCCAATAAGGAGCCCTGTTTTACAATGGCCCCACCTACTCTCAGGGGAAAAAATGAATGAGAGAAGCCAATAACAAGCCTTGCCTTACAATGGCCCCACCTACTCTCGGGGGGGAATGAATGAGAGAAGCCAATAAGAGCCTGCCTTACAATGGCCCCGCCTACTCTTGGGGGGAAATGAATGAGAGAAGCCAATAAGAGCCTGCCTTACAATGGCCCCGCCTACTCTCAGGGGGGGGAATGAATGAGAGAAGCCAATAAGGAGCCCTGCCTTACAATGGCCCCACATACTCTCAGGGGAAAAAATGAATGAGAGAAGCCAATAAGGAGCCCTGCCTTACAATGGCCCCGCCTACTCTCAGGGGGAAAAAAATGAATGAGAGAAGCCAATAAGGAGCCCTTTCTTACAATGGCCCAGCCTACTCTCAGGGGAAAAATGAAGAGAGAAGCCAATAAGGAGCCCTGCCTTACAATGGCCCAGCCTACTCTCAGGGGGAAAAATGAAAGAGAGAAGCCAATAACGAGCCCTGCCTTACAATGGCCCTGCCTACTTTTAGAAGGGGGGGAAAAAACTTTCCAGGTACCAAGGGTCACTGTGGCACCACGTTGAGGAGTAGGATCCTACTTACAGCAGCAAATAGTACAGACTATGGACTGTGTGCACAAAGCCTGCCGATCCAAAAGCCAGGTTCAAGGAAGCACTTGTGAAGGCACCCAGTAGAAGTAATCTCATGTTCTTTGATTTCCCAGCTCAGTTTCAAAGCATTTTATTGGGCTTTTTTCCCCCTGTTAGCAAAGTCAAATTAGGAGATATGTTCGGCTAATGTATTATTATTGCTGTCACCTGATTAACGAAATCTCAGTCAATTAACCATATAGATGGATACGCCTCTATTAATTGATCAATCTGCATGCATTTGCATATGAATCAAACGACTCTTATGAAGAAAAACCTTGCGTCACGACGAGCGCCTGATTTGCAGAGTTCTGCCGTGAGTTTTGTTTCTCGGTCACGCTAGATTTGACAGAACATTGGGAACTCGCAAAAATTATTTCTGCCATACTTAAAATTAGGCACTTTGTGGTTAGAGGGTTTTTTTGGGGGGAGAGTCTAAGCCGCCTTACCCAGAGCCGTACCATCGAAAACACAGAGACAGACACCCTAGGGAGCAAATCAAAAGACCCTCTAAATGGCCACCGTCCGGTGCGTGTCAGCTCACCGACGCAATATTCCTGCATGCGAGATATTAAGCTACTCCGTGGAGGATGTGTTTCTGTGGCAGGGAAACGGGGGGGGGGGAGAGACGCTCTTAAATGCAACTTCATGACCTTTAAAATACTACTAATAATAAAGCTCTTCCAGTACATATCAACCTCCTGCTAAGTGTTCTCTGTCTTTGAAGTCTCGCTGATTCGAGGCCATTAGCACAGCCTCCGTTCCAGGCTCCTTTCCGTCAAACACCCCAAACATATAACTAGAGAGGGGGAAAGAGAGAGAGAGAGGAAGGAAAGAGGAAGAGAGAGATTTAATTAGTGCTGCTCTATATCTTCAAATGTGAGCGTTTCCCTGAGTCATAATGGCCCAAGTTTGTCTCCGAAAGCCATTTTAATAGTGCTAATACTAGTAAATATTGCTCGTTTCAGGCCTGATGTGCTATTTGAAGAGTCCCCACGGTTTCCAGAAGTCATTTCTTATTGTTTTACTGTAGGAAGAATCTTACTTTAATTATGTCATAATTGTTTGCAAGCCGTGGAATCTTAATTAATGCCAGTGGCTTCGAGGCACGCGATGGATGTGCAGTTGCTCGTTGATGTTGCCTTCTCTGCCACTTCCTGGTGGAGTGAATCCTCCCTCCCTCCCTCCCACCTTGAAACGATGCTCCAGCCAGCTGCTTTCTATGTTTGGCCCATTGTCAGGGCCGGCTCACCCTCTAAGCAAGTTAGGTGCTCGCCTAGGGCGCGCTGGCCCGCAGGGGCACCAAACTGCACCCCCCATGAAAAGCCCCCCCCCAACATCGCCAGCTGCTGCCTCCCCACTGCCACCACCAGTGAAGAGTGCCCCAGCGGGGCTTAGGAGGTGGCGGCTGAGCTTGCCCGCCCTCCCCCTCCCCCTTCCCTGGCTTGCTGGCACATCCCGCAGCTGCGGGGCTCTCAGGAAATCTGGTGCTGGGATGGAAGGGGCGGGGTTTAAACCCCACCCCTTCCTTGGTTTGCAGCTCACCCGCCCTCCTCCTCCCCCCTTGGGGGGGAGCGGAGGCGGGGGCGGCATGGTGGGTCTCCAGGCCCCACTGGGAGGTTGGCATCTGAGCCCGCCTAGGGCGCAGAAACACCTCCAGCCAGCCCTGCCCGTCGTTGCAATTTCCCAGGGCCGAAATAGATGTGACACTGGGAAATTCAGGAACAGGTCTTCTACATTTTCAGGTTAAAATAGCAGCAGGGAACCCCTCTGTTGCCCTGCAAGGTGCTTATAGCGCTCTTATGGAGTTATAGTTCAGAAGTGATAAAAACTGGACAGTGCGATTAGTGTGCTAGGGGAAATGGAATATACAGGGACCGTGTGCCATTTCCATCAACCTGGACTGCAGGTGCATACCCAGCAGGTGAGTATTCATGGTCTGCTTGTCGATCCATCTGTCTAGTTCTGGTGGTGGAAAGTGCTGTCAGGTCCCAGGCGACTTGTGGTCACCCTATAGGGTTTTCAAGGCAAAAGAACCTTCAGAAATGGTTTGCCATTTGCCTGTCTCTGCAAGACAACCCTGGACCCCCTTGGTGGTCTCCCATTCAAGGTCTATCCAGGGCTGCCCCTGCTTAGCTTCCAAGAGAGGTCTGATGAGATCCGGCTATCCTGGGCCATCCGTGGACTGTGTGTATATGTGTGAAGTGCTGTTAAGTCCCATCTGAATTCTGGTGAACCCTGTAGGATTTCCAAGACAAGAGACTGAGGGGGTTTGTTGTAGATTTTGACTTTACACAGAGGGTTATTCAAAGGGCAAATTTGCTGACAGAGGATGTAGTGAGGGCCACAGGAATAGATAGCTGTAAAAAGGAGATTCAATAGATTCATGGAGGAGAAGTCTAGCAATGGCTACTATCTATGGTGACTGAGAGGCACTAATCCTCTGGATCCCAGAGTCAGGAAGCAACATCAGGGGAAGGCCTCAGCCTCTGTGCCATGTTGTTGGGCCTCCAGAGGAACTGGTTGGCCACTGTGTGAGACAGGATGCTGGACTAGATGGACCACTGGTCTGATTCAGTAGGGCTCTTCTGATGTTCTTGTGAAGGACTCGGCCTCTATGCCATGTTGTTGATCCTCCGGAGGAAGTGGTTGGCGGCTATGTGAGACAGGATGCTGGACTAGATAAACCACTGGTCTGATCCAACAGGGCTGTTCTGATGTTCTTATGAGGGCCTTGGCCTCTATGACCTGTTTTTGGCCCTCCAGAGGAACTGGTTGGCCACTGTGTGAGACAGGATGCTGGACTAGATAAACCACTGGTCTGATCCGACAGGGCTCTTCTGAAGTTTATTATTTATTTATTTATTTATTTATTTATTTATTATTTTCCATTTATACCCCGCCTTGCCAAGAGTGGGCTCTTCTGATGTTCTTATGAAGGCCTCTTCCTCTAGGCCCTGTTGTTAATCCTCCAGAGGAACTGGTTGGCCGCTGTGTGAAACAGGATGCTGGACTAGATGCACCACTGGCCTGATCCTGCAGGGCTTTTCTGATGTTCTTATCAAGGGAAGGCCTTGGCCTCTGTGCCCTGTTGTTGGCCCTCCAGAGGATCTGGTTGGCCACTCTGTGAGACAGGATGCTGGACTAGATGGATTATTGGTCTGATCCTGGAGGACTCGTCTTACATTCTTACGTTCACAATATGATGGCATCACAACAGAAGCTGGGTTCTATTAAACTGCTCAGGAGGGGGAGCTGAGACGGAGACTGCCATTTTGGTGACAAGTGAGTGTTTTGGTTAATGTGCTAAAGTCTTTAGAGTAATGTGCAGTCTTGGCCTCCCTGAAAAGTCTACGCTCAGCCACGTCAACACACTTTCCAAAGGAACCAACCAATAAGCCCTTCGTACATGACAAAGACCCCCAAATTTCTGCTGAACATAATCTAATCTCAGGCCTTTCTGCAGAGGTAGAAATCTCATTATCCGCCCCTTTTTTCCCTCTTCCCGAGCCTCATCAATACATCAAATCACAAACGCGATGTCTCCTCGATGTCTCTCCCTCTTACTTTTTTATTGACCTATGACCCATAATGTCCCTCTCTGCTTCAAGTGCTTTTATTTATGGCATTCCTTGGGTCCATATATTTTGATCAAAGAAGCCATTTCCTCGGCGTGGAGCCAGCAGAGAACACTATTTGCAGGAACCGTCAGCGCCGGGGTAGGCAGTCACCCAATATATGAGATTGTGACAAGGTATAATGTAATGGTAGTTATGTGAATCTCCAATAAACTAGTGGTACTTCACCGATTACTCGGAGAGAAAGTCTTATAGCGTGCTTGAAGAAGTATGAAATGAATTTCATTTCCTTCTCATTTGCCTTCCTTTTGAAAGGTTTCATGCGAGATATGTGACCAACTATTACAGCAGTAATCCATCCATGACAAAGCTCAATTTTCCCTGAGAATTTACTTCTGAATGGGCTGCGGGGAAAAAAAAACCCTGAAAGCTCCAAATTAAAGTACACTGAACAGAACAGGCACTGAGCTGTGGACAACTGTCTGTCAAGAAAACCAGTTGGAACAAAAAAAAAAAACTTAAAGAAGGTTTGGGGTTTATTTTTAATGGGTTCTTCACAGAAACCTACACTGTTTTCTTTCATTTTTTTTTTAAAGTTTCAAGTATTGCCATTTGGAAACAACTATCGGCAAACTGTGAAAAGTTACTGGAGTGGAGGGCACGGGTGAAACTCAGTTGCTGTTGTTCAGAGAGGTAAGGACAGTGGTTCTGACACATCTGGGGCACAACTAGGGGGTGCCAAAAGCACATATTTCAGATTTCCCTCATAAACTGCCCGATGATTCTCTGGAGCAGAAACCTCCAATTCCATCACACACTGTGCTCTGTAATGGTTTCGACTGGGGATGTGATGCAGATTTTTAATATTTTTTTAATGTTCTTTTCTACAGAGGTTTTCAAAAATCCTTAGAGGGTTTTTTTTTTTTTTGTATATTTTAATTAAGAAAAAATATTCAAAAATAACATCAGTCAGGGACAAAACATCAACCAGTAACAGAGCATCAACAAAACATCAGCAACGATACAAAAGAAGAAGATAGCAAATCTACTGGCGAATTGGACTCTGTGTCTTCTGACGAGGACTCTGATGCAGAAAAGGGGGTGGCTGCTCCCAAACAAAGCTATCAACTGAGAGAGCTCAAGGAGACGCGAAATAAGAACTGAGACTTCGAAAGTTCATATAAAGATTTTATTTTATGAGATGATCTGGGGAGGCTTCTTGAATTGGGAAAATAGTAAAGCTGAAGTAGAACTGGGATTATTAGATCATGCTCAATGTTTTTTTAAGCTTTTTTATTGGACTAACACGGATATAAGCATTATTGAAGATCTCCATCTCTTGGGGTTTTTAGTTAGTTGTGGTTATCTTTTCTTTCTCCCTAGTTGTAGATGTTTTCCCTCCCCTTTTCTGTTGTAGTTTGTAGTCTATAGAAAAATGCAAATAAAAAATCCCCTTCGGGGGGCCAAAAAAACCCCAAAAACATCAGGAACAATAGAACTGAAATACCTATACTACAAGGCAGACTTCAATACTACCGCTACACAAATCTTAATTGTTACATTAACTAAAAACCCTTATAGTTATAAGACTTCAAGTCCTGGAAAAAGGTCTTACATCTTTTGCCTGCAGACTGTGAGCCACGAAATTAAGGAGCTGCTATATCAGGGATCCCCAACGTGGTGCCCACTGAGCATCGTTAAAAAGTGGGTGGGGTTAAATTGGACGCTTGCCTGGCAGGGCTTCTGATTGGCCACTGGAGATGGAATTGACTGCACAGATTAAAATAGCATCACTTTGGTGGCCATCTTCTCCAGTGTAATTCTTTTAAAATCACTATTCATATCCCTTGCAATTGGGCTTCATCTGCATGTGGCCCCTCCTACTCCAGTGGCCATTTTGTGGTTGACTCCACCTCTTATGGTAGCCATTTTGTGCTTGCGCCCACCACCCGGTATCAGAATTCCAAACATGCCCATAGGCTTAAAAGGGTCAGGGTCCCCTGTGCTATATAACATGGCTGAGCAAAATGCCATTTGAACAAACACAATATGTATCAATGTCAACATACCCTTCAATATGTAGACCAGGGGTGTCAAACTCATTTGTTATGAGGGGCGGATCTGGCATAAATGAGACCTTGTTGGGCCGGGCCAAGTGTGTCATAAATGTAATGCCAGGGAGCGGAGATATAAACTTTATATAAAGGACACAAACACAAAGATTTTTTTTTTAACTTAAAAACATGCATAAAGCATTAGCACTCTTGCCATATTTTGTTCATTTAACAGTGTCTGATAACTGACACCTCTTGCTCTGAATTATTGCATCCAAATGTCTGTGCTGTTGCAGTCTTGAGTCTGCTGTTCAAGCGTGTATCTGTAAGCTGCAAACCTCCTTTTGATTTATTGACATTCACTACGGCATAGAAATCTCATGCCCAGAGTTCCGAGTCCAGGACCCAGGTTAAAACACGAAATGGCTGAGTGATTAAGAGAGCCTGGCGAAGCAAGCGATGATGCAGCAGCAGCAGCAGAACTGGAAGCAGGAGACGGCCAGTTCCACTGCGGGCCTGATGGAAGCCCTCTGGGGGCCTCATTCAGCCCCCGGGGCCACATGTTTGACACCCCTGGTGTAGACTATTTGCTCTAACTGAAGAGACCCGTTGCTTTAAATAGGACGTGATTCATGGGCTATTCAAAAAAGTGAGGCCGGAAGGAAGAATGGGGAGGGACATTGATGGGCTGTTTATCACTAGGGTCCCTGAGAGTTTAGCCCAAAGGTTTTGGGACTTTTTGAAAGAAGAGAAAGACCCTTTTCTCCATGCGTGAAGAATCAGAACATTCACGGTAAGCCTCGGATATGGAACTTTGGAACTGTGGGACTTTGTTAGTAAAGCGATGTGGAAGGGCCCTAACAGATATATCTAAACCCATTAAAGGTCTTTTTTCAATTGTGCTCTTTGAGTTTCCTTGGTTATATCTCATGAAATAGCTCCCTCATATCTCACGTCTGATGACAGTTGCTATCAACAGTAGTCCAAGGTGTGACCAAATTTGCCCATAACGTGCTTACTTAAGAACATAAGAGAAGCCAATGTTGGATCTGGACAACGGCCCATCCAGTCCAACACTCTGGGTCACACAGTGGCCAAAAATACCAGGGGCCACCAGGAGGTCCAGCAGTGGGGCCAGGGCACTAGAAGCCCTCCCACTGTTGCCCCCACCAAGCACCAAGAATACAGAGCATTACTTGCTCCAGACCAAGAGTTCCTATCTATCCCTTGTGGCTAATAGCCACTGATGGACCTCTGTTCCAGACGCTTATCTAATTCCCTCTTGAAGTTGTCTAGGGTTGCCCGCTCTTGATTGGGAAATACCTGGATATTTCGGGGGTGGAGCCTGGGGAGGGTCTTCAGCAGGGTATAATGCCATAGAGTCTTCCCTCCAAAGTAGGCATTTTCTCCAGGGGAACTGATCTTGGTTGTCTGGAGAGGAACTGTAATAGCAGGAGATCGCCAGGTGCCATTTGGAGTCTGGCAACCACATTCCAGTCAGAGATCTCAAGCAGGTTAGAACATGCACCCAGAACACGAGTTTTCTAGATGTCTGCATCTGTACTCTTCATAGTGCCCACAGACAAAACCATGACCCCTTCCACCCATGTTTCATAGTCTTACCGATACCCCCTCCCCTCTTAAGAACATAAGAACATAAGAGAAGCCAATGTTGAATCAGGCCAATGGCCCATCTAGTCCAACACTCTGTCACACAGCGGCCAAAATATACCAGGGGCCACCAGGAGGTCCAGCAGTGGGGCCAGGGCACCAGAAGCCCTCCCACTGCTGCCCACCCCCCAAGGACCAAGAATACAGAGCATCCCTTGCCCCAGACCGAGAGTTCCTACCTCTACCTTGTGGCTAATAGCCACTGAGGGACCTCTGCTCCATATGTTTATCCAATTCCCTCTTGAAGCCCTCCATGCTTGTAGCTGCCACCACCTCCTGTGGCAGTGAGTTCCACGGGTTAATCACTCTTTGGGTGAAGAACCTTTTGTAGAACCTTTTTCTTTTAGGGCATTGGCCTCTTATCACTCACAGTTTACTTTAAAAAAGAAAAAAGAAAGGGGGGAAAAGCACCTGGACCAAAAATGAACTCCAGATAATCTACACCTTCTGGTATTTTCCTGGAAGGGGAGGCAGCACGGGATACGCCCATCTCATCAAATCTCAGAGGCCAAGCGGGGCTGGTACTCGGAAGGGAGACCAGCCTAGGAAGACTCTGCAGGGGAAGGCAGTGGCCAACCGTCTCTGCTTCTCACTTGCCTCAACCCCCCCCCCCCCCGGCTGGCATTGCCATAAGTCCAGCTGTGACTTGACAACACTTTTTACACAATGTATACATTCCTGGCATTTGGGGTATTTTTCTCCCCCATGAGTTTATCATGAAGACAGTGCTGTTGAGAACTACAAGCCATTATGACGACTGCAAACCACCAAGCAAACAAAACCCAACTTTCATGAGATGTTTTTACCCCTAGATACATGGCTAATTTAGTTTGGATGAATATATGCTCCTAATGCAATTTCTGTAAGGGTTTCCCCCCTTTCTTTTTCAGTGGCTGCGATAACAGTTTAGTCCATCTCCCTGAACTCTTGTCCCTCCTTTGAAGATGTAGAATGCATGTCACGTTTCCCCAGGCTCAAGTCATTCTCCATTTGAAAATAATAATAATAACAACAATCAACAACAATAACAACAATAACAACAACAACAACAACAACAACAACAACAACAATAATAATAATAATAATAATAATAATAATAATAATAATAATAATAATAATAATAATAATAGATAATAGTAATAATGATGATGAGGAGGAGGAGGAGGAGGAGATTGGATTTATACCCTGGCCTTCACTTGGAGTCTCAGAGCAGCTTACAAACTCCTTTCCCTTCCCCTCCCCAAAACAGACACCCTGTGAGGTAGCTGGGGCTGAGAGAGCTCTCTTGAGAACTGCTCTTGAGAGAACAGCTCTAAGAGAACTTCTGACTGACCCAAGGTCACACCAGCAGCTGCACGTGGAAGGGGAGGGTAGGAGGAGAGGAGATTGGACTTATACCCACCCTTCACTACCCGAAGGAGTCTCAGAGCAGTTTACAATCTCTTTTCCCTTCCCTTCCCCTCCCCACAACAGACACCCTGTAATGTAGGTGGGGCTGAGAGATCTCTTTTGAGAACTGATCACAAGTAAACAGCTCTGAAACTACTTGTAACTGACCCAAGGTCACACCAGCAGCTGCCTGTGGAAGAGCGGGGAATCAAACCCGGTTCTCCCAGATTAGAGTCCACGCTCCTAACCACTCCACCAAACTGGCTGTCTGAACAAATGAAGTTGACTTGTATGGCACCAGACCAGTGGGCCCTTCTGGCTCAGTATTGTCTGCACCAGAGTTCCCCAACCTCTTTGAGTCTGCAAGCACCTTTGGGATTCTGATATACTGCGGTGAGTGCAGCCACAAGATGGCTGCCACAAAAATGGCTGCCACGGGAGGCGGAGCCAGACTGAAAATGGGCTGCCACGGCTTCCCTTCAGCTGCACTGTGATGCTCTTTATGCTGTCATGGCCGCTACTGCCTAAGCACTCTCCAATGGCTAATCAGCTGACCCCTTCCACCTTCTAAAAACACTTGGCAAGAAAGGTGTCAGCGGATACCATGGGACCCATGGGAAACAGGCGAGGGAACCCTGGTCTACACAGACTGGGCCTAAGCGTATCTGGTAGAGGAAACCTTTCCCAAACCCCTGTTTAGCTGAGTTCCTTCACCTGAAGATGCCTGGAACTTTCCACAGGCAATGCATGCCCAGCGATTCAGTTATGGTCTTTTCAAAAGAAAGAATAAGAACTATATCTTCTTCTTCTTCTTTTTTTTACCATCTTACATTTGCATAGCCTCATCCTTCATGGGTATGCCTTCCCAGATCCAATTGTAGCAATCGCTTTGACTGTGATGTATATTTGTTGATGAAAATCCTCTTTGCAGTATCACGTTATAGCAAATGGCTGGAATTTGCTGATTTCCAGCACTCGCATATGAATGCTGACAATACAAGATTATCTCGGTGAATGCTCCCAAATAGATATATATTTCTCCACTTTTTTTGGACACGTACCAGCAAAGGTTTGCAATTGTGTGCCTGTAGTTGCTGCATTCCTGAATATATCTCTTGAGTTTCGAAGATGTTTCCTGGGTATGCCGGTATTCACATGGGAACGTCAACATTCACCAGACTTCAGGCAGTCACTGTATGCATTTAACGGACACAGAGTATCGCTAGATACTGGGGAACTTCTCCCCAAAATGTCCCTTTGTGATCTTGGATGTCAAATGTGCTCCAGCCATCCAGCAACTGAGCTTATTGAATTCTAGCACATAACAGAATCATAGAGTTGGAAGGGACCATACAGGCCATCTAGTCCAACCCCCTGCTCAATGCAGAAAAAAAACCTAAAACATCCATACAGACAATCTGGTCTTGGGTTGCTGGGTCCTACTTCGCTCCTGGCGGGGGGCTCCAGGCTGTTGGTTGGGATCTTTACACATGCACCACAATGACATCACCCAGAAGTGACGTCATCGTGCTGCTGACATTGGGGTGTGTTTTTTTGACGCACTAGTCTTTGAGCAAAACTCTACGGGGGTTTTTTTGCCCTCAAAACCATAGAGTTTGCCCAAAAAGAAGAAGAAGAAGAGATTGGATTGATACCATGGACTCTAATCTAGGAGAACCAGGTTTGATTCCCCACTCCTCTACTTGCAGCTGCTGGATGACCTTGGGCAAGCCATAGTTCTGGCAGAGCTGTTCTCTCAAGGGCAGTTCTGGAAAGAGCGCTCTCGGCCCCACCTACCTCACAGGGTGTCTGTTGTGTGGAGAGGGAGGGAAAGGAGTTTGTAAGTCGCTCTGAGGCTTCGAGTGAACGGTGGGGTATAAATCCAATCTCTTCTTCTTACCCTGCCCTTCACTACCCAAAGGAGTCTCAGAACAGCTTACATTCTCCTTTCCCTTCCCCTCCCCCCAACAAACACCCTGTGAGGTAGGTGGGACTGAGGGAGCTTGGCATGTCCCCAGCAGGTTGCCACTTTCAGCTGCCACCACTCTGGACTCAGGGTCCCCTGGGAAGGCCCAGAGTACCCTCCCAAGCCCAATCAAAATGCCCCCCTTTAAGCTGAGAAACATAGGCATGATGACGAGGCAGAGAACAATTAAACAAATAGTTTATTAATACTGTACTGGGGCAAGGAAAACAGGACAAGGTGCTTTAAAATATATAACAGTGTTTAAAGGCAAAATAAACAAATCTAACGTGACTACCTATTCCTTCTTAACTGGTTACTATTTCAAGGCCTCCTGCCTTTTATACCAGGCCTGTCCCTGTACTCACTCTGTCCCAAGTGAGGGATCTTTCTCTCAGAGCAGACTGTCCCCTCAGTTTAACTCTGTGAGAGGGAAGGCTGCAATAGAGAAAAGAACACAGCTCTACAGTTCACAGAGCTTAAGTCCCAATCTCCTCACACAATCCCTGTACACCGATTGGTTACAACCAGGACTCTTTTTGTAGCAGGAACTCCTTTGCATATTAGGCAACACACCCCTAACGTAGCCAATCCTCCAAGAGCTTACAGTAGCCCCTGTAAGAAGAGCTCTGTAAGCTCTTGGAGGATTGGCTACATTAGGGGTGTGTGGCCTAATATGCAAAGGAGTTCCTGCTACAAAAAGAACCCTGGTTACAACAGTCACTAAGCATTATGGGGATTGTAGGTTGTCTGTTTTCCACTCCCACACAGGTCTCTCCTGGGCCCAGTTCTACACAGATCATGACAAGGTGCTTTCAAGGACTGCTCTTTCCAGAACAGCTCTGAAAGAACTTGTAACTGGCCCAAGGTCACACAAAAGTGGAGAAGTGGGGAATCAAACCCAGTTCTCCCAGATTAGAGTCTGCGTTCCTAACCACTATGCCAAACTGGGTCTCTGGAGTCTGGCATCCCAAAAAAGAGAATAGAGCTGAGCAGCAGGACAAATGAGTTACCATTCACCCATCGACTCTTTGTGACAGGCACAGATGAAGTCAGTGGGTGAGCCACCTTCAGCTGCCACCACTCTGGACTCAGGGTCCCTTCATGATAATTTCTGTACCAGTTGCAACCAGTGTGACTGGGACTTAGCTCAGGTTCCTCCTGTTCTCTACCGGTCTTGTAGGGCAGTGGCTTCTCTATTTTGTTAGCTTTTGTCTCAGCTAAAGGACCCAGGGAAGGGAAAAAATGGCTCGGCAAAGCCCCGATCTTAAATAAAATAAAATAAAAAGGTCATGCACAGACGCTATAAGAAGGTCAGGGAGACAGGCCAGCCTAGGAGCACCCAGCAGGTCTGTGAGGTGAGAGCCACGTTCCGAGATCGATATTGTATTTGATTGTCAGCCAATGCAATTTGTTCGGAATAGGTTAAGAGTGCCCCTGCCGCTTCCTTTTTCATAAAGGCGTTCTGTTATCAAGAGCAGAGCCCAGGCTGAGATCCATCGGAGGTGGAAATGAACATCTGCAACTTTGAAATATTCCATAAACGCAGAGTGATATAGGAGCTATGACAGGCATGAAATCAGGCTGAAACTTTTTTTTTTATCTGCTGTATATCAGGTTATCAGTGAGACGAAACGACCTTTGCAGAAGGGTTTCCGCGCGCACTTCTCTTCTTGTTTGGCCCAAGGAGTGAAAGGCAATGTATTAATCAAAGGCAGGCTTTCCATCATTAACGCTTATGCTGGACGGCACCTTAATTGTCTCTTCGATCGTTGTTGCCTTCATTACAGTGGCGCTTGAACTAATTGTTTTCTTGGACCCCACAGGTGTAGTGAGGGTTATGCGATACAGATGACTCGCTGGGTTGTAACATAGGAGTGGCCCAGCACCGTCCAATAAAAGTTCCAAGGATCGTGTAGGAAGAAGACTATTGGATCAGGTCATGGGTCCATCTATTTCAGCATCCTCTTTCTCAAAGTGGCAATGTGTCAGGTTCGGCTAAATCAGTCCTCAACACCAGCCAGTTTATTGAAAGTTAACTTTATTGAAACATTAGCCAGTGTAGATTTTACAGGTTGTCTGGCCGCGGTCTTGGCATCGTAGAACCTTGCGTTTCGCCAGTAGCTGTGACTGGCATCCTCAGAGGTATAACGCAGAAAGATGGCGTACTCTCTGTGTCAAGGTATTGAGACAGTTGATAACTACCATCCTGGACACATCTGTTGTTAGGACTGAAGGTAACCGTGCAAAAGTTACAGATATAGTAGATTCGAGTAAAGGCGCTGAAGATCAGGACCCAATCACCCCACAGTACTTGCCTGCCAGAACTGTCAGCTCCCCCCTCTACCCTCATAGTCACATAGCCTCTACATAGCGAAGAAAACAGAATCACAGACATTCGAGACGCTAGGACATTTGGCATCGCTAAGGTGAAAGGTGACAAGCTTCGGGTACATCGAAGAGAAGAGAAAGAGGACCCTCTTCTCTCAATGACCGGAGAGCTGTAAAATGCAAAAGGCACAGGGAGCCTGACACAATGGTCAGGAAGTTTGGGGACGGGCACACAGTGCAGCGCATGACGTCTAGGGAAATCCTAGAAGCAACTTAGGGTAACTTTATGACTTGCCAGACGTTCATTGGTTCTACCATAGAGTTCCCTGTGATTCCTAGAGCTACCCTCTTGTCACTTCCCCCCAAAATCATGTACCGATGCAGCCAATGTCACAATGTTTGGAATCATAGACTGCGATCCCCGCACCTTTAGATCCGACACAAGTGGGAATGCCTGACGGATCTGAAGGGAGCAATCAGACAGCAACATCTGGGAAGTGTCCCACAGTCATTGGCAACCTGTGCTGCTCCACTACAGGAGTGGAGTTAAAAGACCCCGGGGAAAGTCCAGTAGTAAATAGGTTCCGATGGGCCATGGATAGACTTTCCCCTGTCTTTAGCTGTTGTAGATTTTCCGGGTTGTCTGGCCACGGTCTTGGCTTTGTAGGACCTGACGTTTCACCAGTAGCTGTGACTGGCATCCTCAGAGCTGTAACACAGAAAGACGGAGTACTCTCTGTGTCCAGGTGAGAAGAAAAATGGTAGGCAGGTAATTTATATCTACTCAGGAAGGTGGGGTAGGACTGAATCAGGTCCTACAGTGCTAAGACCATGGCCAGACAACCTGGGAAATCTACAACAGCTAATGAACTCTGGCCGTGAAAGCCTTCGGCAACATATTTCCCCTGTCCGATCGTACAAGAATGCACTCATGCTGTCAGGATGGTCTGATCAGGCTATCCCGGCTTGGTGCCGTTTTATTTTTCCCCTCTTCACAGTATGCGCGGCATTGCATACTCCATAGGGGGCCCTCAGTGCGGAGGTGCGATCCCTCATTTATGCACATGGGAAGCAAACGGCCAAAACCCCCACAAAAAAACAACCCACCTGCAGTTGCGTCTGATCACACAGTGACTGCACCTGCACCTACAAAAAGAGGTGTGGTCTCGCAACTGCGTGTCAAATTCCTCCTCTCTTCCCCCTCCACTTCAGCTGGTGTGTGTGACTGCAGCAATAGAATCACAGAGTTGGAAGGGGGGCATAGAGGCCATCTAGTCCAACCCCCTGCTCAGTGCAGGATCAGTCTGGAGCATCCCTTGCAAGTGTTTGTCCAGCCGCTGCTTGAAGACGGCCAGCCTCCCTGGGCAGCTGATTCTACTGTCGCACAACTCTTAACTGTCAAAAAAGTTTTTTCCTAAGATCCAGCCGGTACCTTCCCACCCTTAATTTAAACCCATTCTTGTGAGTCCTCTCCTCCTGTTGCCAACAGGAACAGCCCTTCAAATACTTCAAGGGAGCAATCCTGTCCCTCCTCAACCTCCTCTTATCCAGGCTGAACGTTCCCAAGAAGTCCCTCAGTCTTTCCTCGTAGGGCTTCTTGGTCTCCAGGCCCCCGATCCTCCTCGTCGACCTCCTCTGCACCCGTTCCATTCTGTCCACCTCCTTTTTGAAGGGAGGCCTCCAGAACTGCACCCAAGCCTCCAAGGGCAGCCTGACCAATGCAGTGTACAGCAGGACTATGACATTTTGCGATTTGGATGGTATGCCTCTGTTGATACACCCTTCCGTGCCCCAGTCATCGCCAACCTGTTCTGACCTGCCTTCCAAGCAGAGTAATCAGGCACCAAGGAAAGCCTGGTCTTTATGGATGTCAGTGCTTTCAACTCACATTTCTGGACATCTGGACTTCCCTGTTTTGAACTGAAGCTGGCTGGGACATGTGAACAGTCAAATCCATTTCCGCCTTTGGGGGGTGGGGAGTTGTTGGTGATATACACATAAGCACATGTAATTCTGTACGTGTATGTATGTATGTATGTATGTATGTATGTATGTATATGTATGTGTGTATATATATATTAAAAAAATGACCAGATCCCACTCTCTGTGGTTGAGGTGCAACAGTAATGTGGATGCTTGACCATGGGACCAGTGCACGGGGTATCCTCCTCAGGGTGTGCTGTCTGCTCAACTTTCTCTCTACAACTCAAACTGGTGCAATTCGTGGAGTGCCAGACAGTGCCAAGATTGTCGTCTGACCACAGCCTTGCTTTCCAAAACCCAGTGACAGCCTAGAGAGCCAGTTTGGTGTAGTGGTTCAGTGCGCGGACTCTAATCTGGGAGGACTGGGTTTGATTCCCCACTCCTCCACGTGCACCTGCTGTATGACCTCGGACAAGCCATAGTTCTGATAAGAGCTGTTCTCTCAAGGACTGTTCTGGAAAGAGCTCTCTCAGCCCCACCTACCTCACAGGGTGTCTGTTGTGGGGAGGGGAAGGGAAAGGGATTGTCAGCCACTCTGAGATTCCTTTGGGTAGTGAAGGGCGGGGTACAAATCCAATCTCCTCCTCCTCCTCCTCTTTTTCTACTTCTTCTTCTTCTGCTGTGAAACGTCCTGAAATAAGATGGCTGAGGATGATCTCTCCCCTCGCCCTTTTTTCCGGATGTTCATTCCCTCTGACAATCAGAGCTGAACTCCTAGTTAAAAAAACAGAATATTTTGTCAAAGCTCCATTTAATGAATCGGACGGGCAGCTTTCCGTCAATGCATGCAGATCGCTTCCAAATTAATGTCAGGGTCATTAAAATGAGGAGGAGACGACGTTTCCTTGTGTTTCTTTTCCTACTTCCCTATTTTGTACTGCCTGGTGTCCCCCCCCCTTCCCCCGCGCAAGCCTTTGAGGTCCTCTGTTGCGTTCCAAGGGATGAAGGTGGGGAGAGAATATTGGAAGTTACCCACAGAAAAATGAATTATGCACTAAATTGTAAATATTCCATTTCTTCGGCTCATCTGAAAGTCCCCAAAGAAATACGAGCACTTGATTTAAAATTCAGCTCCAGTGACATTTTCCGGCTGCGCATAGCACCTCGCCAAATGCACAGGAGTTTGCGGTGAAGGATGGCTTAGTTATGGGGGTGCCACTGGGTGTTAATTTTCTTTTTTGTTTTGTTTTGTTTATTTGTTTTCAAGCCGGCTCACGATCTCTCTTTCTTCCCCCCCCCCCCCCAAATCAAATGATTCTTTCTTTCTCTTTCCCTTCCAGGCAAAGTGATGTGCGGGAAATAAATAAATAAAAGGGAGGAGGGGGAACGCCAGCTGATTTGAATGAATGCATTAAACAAAAAAACTTATTTATACAGAGGGGAAAAAAATATTTATGCCACATGATAAAAAAAAAAAAAAAAAACTCATTCCAATAAAAATACATATTACCAGATGCATAAAGCAAGGTTGGCCCAGGAATGAAGCGTAATCTCTCTGCAAGGGAGGGTTGTTAAGTAAACACAAGGGCAAGAAGCTTCATAATAGATGATTTCACCTGTTGTTTTCTCAGTCTTTGTGAACGCTGCCGCGTGGTTTATTATTTCCATTTCCTCCTAAGCCTCTCTCTCTCACACACAAACACATGCACGTACAAGCCAAACATTGCTTAAGCGGCACAGTAACTCTACAAAACAGATATGGGGGGGGTGTCTCTCAGCTCAGCCTCAAGGGGAATACTAGATGTTGGCCCCGGTCATACGGGCCAGAAAACACGGGGGGGGGAGGCGGGGCTGCTCTTCCCGGAGCAAAATAAAGTGCGGTAGCCCGATCACATGGTCCACCGAGTTGCCACGCTCCAGCTCTTAGCGCCGATCACACCGCGATGCTGCGTCGCGGCGAAAAAGCGGCGCAGTGTGATCACACAAGCCACGCTGTTGTAATGTGTGCATGCGCCATTGGGGGGCAGGCCGCTGTTGGTGTCTTGTGTGTGCGCATGCGCCATTTGGCATTGTTGCACATCCTATGGAAACTTACAACATCTGGTGTGCTCCGCGGGTGGGCGTCGGATGCCGCAGAATACTGGCACTCCCGCGATCAGACGCCGGCCTTTGCCCTGGGTTCTCCAGAAACTAGTGCTCCTTTCCTGGTAGTTTTTTTATTCTGCATCTTCGGAGGGAAGCTGTGGGTTGGCCACGGGAGTGCTATGCCTCCCAGATGTGCCTGTGTGATCCCGCCTGGAAATTCTACAGGGCTACCGTGTCTTCAGTGGGGCAAATGCTCCATGTGACCGGGACTGTTGTCTTGTAAAGGTGTCTTCCAAAATGTGGCATTTTCAGGGCTCTTTTTGTAGCAAGGACTCCTTTGCCTATTAGGCGACATGCCCCTAATGTAGCCAGTCCTCCAAGAGCTTACAGAGCTCTTCTTACAGGGGCTACTGTAAGCTCTTGGAGGATTGGCTACATTACATAAGAACATAAGAACATAAGAACATAAGAGAAGCCAATGTTGAATCAGGCCAATGGCCCATCTAGTCCAACACTCTGTCACACAGTGGCCAAAAATACGAGGTGCCATCAGGAGGTCCGGTAGAGGGGAGGGGAGGGGAGGGGAGGGGAGGGGAGGAGGGAGGGAGGGAGGGGAAGGAAGGAAGGAAGGAAGGAAGGAAGGAAGGAAGGAAGGAAGGAAGGAAGGAAGGAAGGAAGGAAGGAAGGAAGGAAGGAAGGAAGGAAGGAAGGAAGGAAGGAAGGAAGGAAGGAAGAAGAAGAAGAAGAAGATTGGATTTATACCTCGCCCTTCACTACCCAGAGGAGTCTCAGAGTGGCTTACAAACTCCTTTCCCTTCCCCTCCCCACAACAGACACCCTGCGAGGTAGGTGGGGCTGAGAGAGCTCTTTCCAGACCTGTCCTTGAGAGAACAGCTGTGCCAGAACTATGGATTGCCCAAGGTCATCCAGCAGGTACAAGTGGAGGAAGGAAGGAAGGAAGGAAGGAAGGAAGGAAGGAAGGAAGAGAAGGAAGGAAAGAAAGAAAGAAAGAAAGAAAGAAAGAAAGAAAGAAAGAAAGAAAGAAAGAAAGAAAGAAAGAAAGAAAGAAAGAGAGAGAGAAAGAGAGAGAGACAGAGAGAGAGACAGAGAGAAAGAGAGAGAGAAAGAGAGAGAAAAAGAGAGAGAAAAAGAGAGAGAAAAGAGGGAGGGAGGATAAGAGCCCATTCTGAGGGAAGTGGCAAAAAGTAACATAATATAATGCAGTTAGGTTCACGTCCAATAGCAACTTAGAGATCAACAATATTGGGGGGGGGGCAAAGGTTTTTGTCAGAAGCTTTGAGGAGAAGACAGTGGGAGGGCTTCTAGTGTCCTGGCCCCACTGTTGGACCTCCTGATGGCACCTGGTGTTTTTGGACACTGTGTGACACAGAGTGTTGGAATGGATGGGCTATTGGCTGGATCCAACATTGGCTTCTCTTATGTTCTTAAGAAGGAGGAGGAGGAGCAGGAGATTGGATTTGTACCCCACCCTTCACTCGGAGTCTCAGAGCGGCTTACAAATTCCTTTCCCTTCCCCTCCCCACAACAGACACCCTGTGAGGCAGGCGGGGCTGAGAGAGCTCCTTCCAGAACTGCCCAAGGTCATCCAGCAGCTGCACGTGGAGGAGTGGGGACTCAAACCCGGTTCTCCAAGATCAGAGTCCGTGTGCTTAACCACTTCACCAGACTTGCTCTTGAAAGCTTCTACCCTGGAAATCTTGTCACTTCTTAAGCTGCTTCTGGATGCAAATCTAGCTGTTCTACTGCAGACAAACATGGCTGCCCTCTAAAAGAATAACATCATGTGCTGTATTGGAAAAAGAAGACATGCCAAAGCAATGTTAAGGCACTGCCAATCACTTACGATTTAACTTCCACCATCAAGCATGCAATTCACCACGGCACCAGCAGTGCCTCAGTATCATTCCTAGTTTTACTGCCTGTCTGTTCTTGCACGTGGTCAGCCACATTAGACAGTGAGAGAGATCTGGCTGCCACAGTAAGCCAGGAGTGACTCTGTCCTGTCTGTTTTGCCACACCGTCCCCACAGATAGTTCTCTCTTCCCCACTTGGTCCTCACAACAACCCTGTGAGGTAGGATAGGCTGAGAGCATGTGACTGGCTCAAGGTCACCCATCTACTGCAGATTGGGGGTTCAAACCTGGACCAGTCTAATCACACTGACTTTCAGATAGCTGGGGTTTAAATATGGTGTGTGGGTTGTACATGAAGTGCCGTCAAGTCGCTTCTGACCTATGGCGACCCTATGAATTCATGTCCTCCAGAACTCCTATTGCATAAATTAGTTTGCTCTTGAGCCATCCTTCCTGAGCTATGATGAAAATGTGTGAGCCAGAGACTAAAAAAAACACACACTTGTGAGCTAGCTCACACTAACTTTGCTTAGAGGGAACACTGGCCTGCGATCACACGCACTAAATAATCCACTTTTGACCCAATTTCCAACTGGATTTTAGAAGATGAAGATGAAGAAGAGGAAGAGGAGGAGGAGGAGGAGGAGGAGGAGGAGGAGGAGGAGGAGGAGGAAGAAGAAGAAGAAGAAGAAGAAGAAGAAGAAGAAGAAGAAGAAGAAGAAGAAGAAGAAGAAGAAGAAGAGGAGGAGGAGGAGGAGGAGGAGGAGGAGGAGGAGGAGGAGGAGGAGGAGATTGGATTTATACCCCGTCCTTCATTACCCAAAGGAGTCTCAGGGTGCGATCACACATACCGGAAGCAACGGCAGCCATGTGATTCCCCCGCAGATTAAAGGGAAGCGATCAGACAGACACATCTGTCTGGCATCCCGGAGTCGTCGGCGGGGCGTCGTTGCACGTGGCAGTACTGTGTGGAAAAAAGCTACTGCCGATAACTCAGTAGTATGGGGAACTGCGGATGCGCGGCGGGAAGTTTGATTGCACAAACACGCGTCATTGCAGGTGGGGCAAACAGCCTCGCTTCCTGCCCGCCTCTTCCCCCCTCCGTATGACTGCAGCCTCAGAGTGGCTTACCATCTCCTTTCCCTTCCCCTCCCCACAACAGACACCCTGTGAGGTAGGCGGGGCTGAGAGAGCTCTGACAGAAACTGCTCTTTTTCAAGAACAGCTCTTGTCAGAACCATGGCTTGCCCAAAGTTTACTGTGAGAACTGGCAAAATCCAGTTGGGAAGTGCATTGACAGTGGATTGAAAGTGGATTATTTGGTGCGTGTGATCGCAGCCATTGTGACCCAATGGATTAACAACCGCCAATACCTCCTCTCCTTAACAGCCTTGACGGAGTCCATCCATCTCCTGTTGGGTCCTTCCTCTTTTCTGGCTGTCTCCAACTTTGCCTATCACAATTGTCTTTTCCAATGATCCTTATCTTCTCAGGATGTGACCCAAGTATGATAGCCTCCATTTAAATCATTTTTGCTTCTAGGGAGAGTTCCGGCTTAATTTGATTGAGAACCCATTTATTTATCTCTTTGGTGGCCCACGGTATCCATAGAACTCTCCTCCGGCACCACATTTCAAAGAATTCTGCTTTCTTCCTTAGAATCATAGAATCACGGAGTTGGAAGGGACCTCCAGGGTCATCTAGTCCAACCCCCTGCACCATTGCAGGAAATTTGCAAATACCTCCCCCTCCACACCCACAATAATTGCTGTTCCACACCCAGAAGATGACAAAAAACCTCCAGGATCCCTGGCCAAACTAGCTTGGACTTGATTTGGGTGGTTCTTATTATTCTTCTCTTCTTCACCTTGTGCCAGTTTAGTATAGTGGTTAAGGGCGCAGACTCGAATCTGGAAGAACCGAGTTTGATTCCCCCACTCCTCCACTTGCAGCTGCTGGATGTACTTGGGCAAGCCATAGTTCTGTCAGAGCTGCTCTCTCTCTCTCTCTCTCTCTCTCTCTCTCTCTCTCTCTCTTTAAATAAACTCTATTATCAATAAACAGATACAATAACATATAAAACAATATATATAACCATTGCATTAATAACAATAGTAAGAATACAACCTGAGAGAATACAACAACAACGTGTTGTGAATAACACTCTAACGAACCATTATTATCGTATCTAAGATTGAAGCGTAATCACGTTTGGTAGATAAATATGCCAAGAAGGGAAACCAGATTGAAGTAAAATTGGAATCAGTAGAGCCTGAAGCTCTAGAAAGGATAGCATCAGAAAGTTCTCTCTCAAGGACAGTCCTCGGAAGAGCTCTCTTCATCCCCACCTACCTCACAGGGTGTCTGTTGTGGGGAGGGGAAGGGAAAGGAGATTGTAAGCCACTCTGAGACTCCGAGTGAAGGGTGGGGTATAAATCCAATCTCCTCCTCCTCCTCCTCCTCCTCCTCCTCCTCCTCTTCTTCTTCTTCTTCTTCTTCTTCTTCTTCTTCTTCTTCTTCTTCTTCTTCTTCTTCTTCTTCTTCTTCTTCTCCTTCTTCTCCTTCTCCTTCTCCCTCTCTCCTCTCTCCTCCTCCTCCTCTTCTTCTCCTCCTCCTCCTCTTCTTCTTCTTCATCTTCTTCTCCTCTCCTCTCCTCCTCCTCCTCTCCTCCTCCTCCTCCTCCTCCTCCTCCTCCTCCTCCTCCTCCTCCTCCTCTTCTTCTTCTTCTTCTTCTTCTTCTTCTTCTTCTTCTTCTTCTTCTTCTTCTTCTTCTTCTTCTTCTTCTTCTTCTTCTTCTCCTTCTCCTTCTCCTTCTCCTTCTCCTTCTCCTTCTCCTTCTTCTCCCTTTCCTTCTCCTCCTCCTCCACTTCTTCTCCTCCTCCTCCTCTTCTTCTCCTCCTCCTCCTCTCTCTTCTTCTTCATCTTCTTCTCCCTCTCCCTCTCCTCCTCCTCCTCCTCCTCCTCCTCTCCTCCTCCTCCTCCTCCCCTCCTCCTCCTCTTCCTCTTCCTCCTCCTCCTCTTCTTCTTCTTCTTCTTCTTCTTCTTCTTCTTCTTCTTCTTCTTCTTCTTCTTCTTCTTCTTCTTCTTCTTCTTCTTCTTCTTCTTCTTCTTCTTCTTCTTCTTCTCACCAGCAACCCATCCTTACACTTAAGGACCTTTTTATCTCCCCTATGGCCGTCCTTCCTAGTCTCCATTTAAATATTAGAATATGTCTAAACTGAAGCTGGCTTCAAGTAAGACATGATTTTAAAAATAGATCTGGCTCATATTAACAGCAGTGATGGAGAAAGCAATGATTACCGTTGATTGGACACAAGCCGCGGCTGTAATAGATATTGCAACACCTCTCACGTATAATACTGAGAAATCTGGACAAGGAAAAACACAAAAACCCAACTGCAATCTAGCCTTGGAAATAAAAAGATATGCAAGCCAACTCATGAAATCCCCTCTCAATATAAGGCTGCAGGAATTGTCCCAAATAGCCTGAAGGTAAATGTACAGATAACATAAAAGCCGCCATTCCTATTAAATATAATGCAAAATGCTGTCATTCTTCATGTATGTCAAAACATCCCTAAATAGCAATGGGCAGAAAGAAAGTTGGGATATTAAAGGATGGTGATAACTACGAGGACAACAACTACAACTACGACTGGTTACTACCAGTAGTAGCTGCTGCTACTACCAGTAGTAGCTGCTAATAGTAGTAACTACTACTAGAAGTCACTGCTGCTGCTGCTACTAGTAGTAGTATTGTTATCTGTAGAAGTGCCATCTCATCCTTTGCCATCCCTTTCTTCTTTGACCTTCCATCTTTCCCAGCATCAGGGTCTTCTCCAAGGAGTGCTCCCTTCTCATTTGGTAGCCCAAGTCTTTGAGCTTCCATTTCTGGATCTGGCCTTCCAGGGAACAGTCAGGGTTGATTTCTTTTAGGATTGACTGATTCGATCTCCTTGCAGTCCAAGGGACTCTCAAGAGTCTCCTTCAGCACCATAATTCGAAAGCATCTGTTCTTCGGCGCTCGGCCTTCCTTATGGTCCAACTCTCGCTGCCATACATTACATAAGAACATAAGAACATAGGAGAAGCCAATGTTGAATCAGGCCAATGGCCCATCTAGTCCAACACTCTGTCACACAGCGGCCAAAATATACCAGGTGCCATCAGGAGGTCCAGCAGTGGGGCCAGGGCACCAGAAGCCCTTCCACTGCTGCCCCCTTCAGCACCAAGAATAGAGTGCATCATCTGCCCCAGACTGAGAGTTCCCATCTATACCCTGTGGCTAATAGCCACTGATGGACTTCTGCTCCATATGTTTATCTAATTCTCTCTTGAAACTGTCCATGCTTGCAGCTGCCACCACCTCCTGTGGCAGTGAATTCCATATGTTAATCACTCTTTGGGTGAAGAATATTTCCTTTATCTGTTCTAACCCGACTGCTCAGCAATTTCATGGAGTGCCCACGAGGTCTTCTATTGTGAGAAAGGGAGAAAAGGACTTCTTTCTCAACCTGCTCAATCCCATTCATAATCTTATAAACCTCGATTATGTCACCCCTCAGCCGTCGCTTCTCCAAGCTAAAGAGCCCCAAGCATTTTAACCTTTCTTCATAGGGAAGGTGTTCCAACCCTTTTATCATTCTAGTTGCCCTTCTCTGCACTTTTTCCAGTGCTATAATATCCTTTTTGAGATGTGGTGACCAGAACTGTACACAGTATTCCAAATGAGGTCGCACCAATGATTTATACAGGGGCATGATGATACTGGCTGATTTGTTTTCAATTCCCTTCCTAATAATCCCCAGCATAGCGTTGGCCTTCTTTATTGCAGCTACACACTGTCTAGACATTTTCATCGAGTTATCCACTACGACTCCAAGATCTCTCTCTTGGTCCATCTCTGCCAGTTCAGACCCCATCAACGTGTATTTATAGTTAGGATTTTTGGCTCCAATGTGCATCACTTTGCACTTGGCCACATTGAACCCCATTTGCCACGTTGACACCCACTCACCCATCCTCAACAGATCCCTTTGGAGTGCCTCACACTCCTCCCTGGTTTTCACCACCCTGAACAACTTCGTGTCATCTGCAAATTTAGCCACTTCACTGCTTACTCCCAACTCCAAATCATTAATAAACAAGTTAAAAAGCATTGGACCGAGTACTGATCCCTGTGGTACCCCACTGCTTACCACCCTCCACTGTGAAAGTTTCCCATTTATACTCACTCTTTGTTTTCTATTTATAAGCCAGTTTTTGATCCACAAGAGGACTTGTCCTTTTATCCCATGACTATTGACCTTACTTAGGAGCCTTTGATGAGGAACTGTATCAAAAGCTTTCCGGAAGTCAAGGTAAATAATATCTATTGGGTCCCCCTTGTCCACATGTTTGTTCACTCCCTCAAAAAACACTAACAGGTTAGTGAGACAAGATCTTCCCTTACAGAACCCATGCTGAGTCTGCCTCAATAGTTTTTGTTCATCAATGTGCCTACTAATTCTTTCCTTAATAACAGTTTCCACCAACTTACTCGGTATCGATGTCAGACTGACTGACCTGTAATTTCCCGGATCTCCCCTGGAGCCCTTTTTAAAGATGGGAGTGACATTAGCTACCTTCCAGTCCTCAGGAATGGAGGCAGATTTTAAAGAAAGATTACATATTTTTGTCAGGAGATCCACAAGTTCACATTTGAGTTCTTTCAGAACTCTCGGATGAATGCCATCCGGGCCTGGTGATGTATTAGTTTTTAAATTGTCCATCAGTCGGAGGACTTCCTCTCTTGTCACCACAATCTGATTCAGGTCTTTCAAACCCCCTCCCGAAATCGGTGCTTCTGGAGTGGGCAAGCACTTCTCCTCTTCCACAGTGAAGACAGAGGCAAAAAATGCATTCAGCTTCTCAGCCATTTCCCTATCATCCTTCACTACTCCTTTTACCCCTTGGTCATCCAAGGGCCCCACTGCCTCCCTGGCTGGCTTCCTACTTCTAATGTATTTGAAGAAAGTTTTATTGTTGGTCTTTATTTTTTTTGCAATATGCTCCTCATATTCCCTTTTTGCTTTCCTGATTACAGACTTGCATTTTATTTGCCATAGTCTGTGTTCCCTTTTATCAACCTCACTAAGACTAGCTTTCCACCGCTTTAAGGAATCCTTCTTACCTTTTACAGCTTCCATTTCTTTATTTGTTAACCATGCAGGCTTTTTTCTATACCTATTTGTACCTTTCTTAACTTGCGGTATATATTTTTTCTGAGCTTCTAGAATTGTCTTTTTAAATAGTCTCCAAGCTTCCCCAATGGTTTTGACCTTCTCCACTCTTCCTTTCAATTTCTTCCTCACATGTCCCCTTATATCAGAGAAGTTACCCCTTTTAAAGTTAAAAGTTGTTGCATCAGTCTTTTTGGGCAACTCCCTATCTGTACAAATGTTAAACTCAATGACATTATGGTCACTGTTCCCAAGCGGTACATTACTACTGGAAATACCATTGCTTTGACCATACAGACTTTTGTTGGCAGAGTGATTTCTCCACTTTTTATTATGCTGTTTAGGTTTGCCATCGCTTTCCGCTCAAGGAGCAGGCGTCTTTTAATTCCGTGCAACAAACATAAAGTTGAGCAAACTCCAGAGGACAACAGAGGACAGGAGGGCCTGGCGTGATGTAGTCCATCAGGTCTCGAAGACCTGGACTCGACTGTGCGACTGAACAACGACAACAATAAAAGTAATCTGTATTATTACTTATTGTTGTTTACAGATTAGGAGCCATTTAAAGTGGTATGAGATAAATCTGTGGGTGATTGGTCTAGCAATAACTGTGTGTCGTGACAGGCAGGTTGAACTTCCTTGGACCAAAGCAGTGTACCTTTGAATAGTGCATACAGGGCCAGACACCATCCCCATGCATGCTTGTAAGACTTTCCAAGACATGTTGCCTTCACCTCAGGTTTCTCAGGATGGATGAATACCCACAACAGAGACGTTACCAATGCCAAATTTTCACTGTAGTGAAAGTTTGGTGGCGAATGTAGGAACACTGAAATTCCCAGGCTTAATTTCTGACCATTTTCAATAGAAGGAAGTGACAGGGCAAACCGAGGTGTCATGGGTGTGGAGGAAAGGCCGTTGCCAGCCCCAGCTGAATCCACAGCTGGCCCCTCTGAAGCTGCAGAAATCAGCAATTTACCATCCCAGCCTGCACTGGCACCGGGCTCAGAGACGGCTGACGAGTGACATGCAGATGGACAGCCCTCCCAATTTGCCCCCAAGAGTGGCTCGCTTGCAAAATAGGCTCCGGCAAGACTTGGCAGCAAGACAGCATGCAGCTGGCTGAGAAACAGGCGAGATGTCAGTCCTGAGTATTAACAGAAGCTAAGCCGCTGGTGCCACGGCACTAATTGGAAACAGCCGCAGAGGGCTATTCAGTTTCAGGCTAAGCCGGCTTTCGTTTGTGGACGCAAACTCGTCATGACTCCGTGACACCTTGCTGCTCTCCTCCCACCGGTTCGGAGACCTTGTTCCTGCTATCTGCTTCTGGCTTCTGACCCTGGCTTGATCGACCCGCTCCTGGTTTGTGATTTGGACTGTTGCTCTTGGCTCCTGCTTCACCCTTTTGGCTTCAGACCCCGGACTGAACTTGGACTTCCCTCTGCCTGCCCTCCAGACCTTGACACGAAGCATCCATTCTTCCCAGCCCATCGACGTCAATGGACGAGTGTAACTTTGCTCAAGAGGCATCAGCAATAACACTAAATGATGATTAATTAACACGTTGTGATGATTAATTAAAAACAGAAGCATACGGTACCCTCAGCAGACACCTAGAACCAAACATTGGTTTTAAAGCCAGTTTGATGTAGTGGTTAGGAGCACGGACTCTAATCTGAGAGAACCAAGTTTGATTCCCCAGCTCCTCCACATGGAGCTGCTGGTGCGACTTTGGGTCAGTCACTCTCAAGAGCAGTTCTTGAAAGAGCTCTCTCTAGCCCCACCTACCACACAAGCAGTGCTCCCTCTAAGTTGAGTTAGTGTGAACTAGCTCACAGTTTTTTTAGCCTCCGGCTCCCACATTTTTGTCTTAGCTCAAGAAGGAGGGCTCCAGAGCAAACTAGTTTATGCAGCAGCTAAATCACCGGCTCACAACTTTAATGCCAGTGGCTCAGCAAGTAAAATTTTTGCTCACAGGACTCCACAGCTTAGAGGGAGCATTGCTCACAAGGTGTTTGTTGTGGGGAGGAGAAAGCAAAGGAGACTATAAACGGCTCTGAGACTCCTTCAGGTAGTGAAGGATGGGGTATAAATTCAAACTCTCTCCTCCTCCTCCTCCTCCTGCATTATACTCTGCTTAAGTCTGTCCCATCCCCAAACTCAATGCACCCTCTAAGCTTTGTGAACTACTGGCATTAAAGTTGTCACTGAGCAATTTGGCTGCTGCATAAATCAGTTTGCTCTGGAGCCCTCCTTCCCGAGCTAAGACAAAAATGTGTGAGCCAGAAGCTATAAAACTGTGAGCTAGCTCACACTAACTCAGCTTAGAGGGAACACTGCCCAAACCCTACCCTCCCTAGGCACACTCCCCCCAAAAAATCTCCAAGTGTTTCTCAACCCTGAGCTGGAAACCCTATTTTCTTTTCTGTCTCTCTGGTCGAATCTGCATTTGTCTTTCCCACCGGTGTCCCAGCCTTCTGACTCCGTCTTCAAAAAAAGCCATCTACATTTGCTTTCGTTTTCACACTTCGACAGTGCTAGCATACTTTTGCACGTCTGCATGATTATCGCCCTATCATGGCGGCTCCACCGCCATTGCGCCTCCCCACCGCTTTAAATGAATCTTCGGCAAGCGACTCTTCAAACGAGCATAGAGGAAGACGGCGTCACAGCAGCACGAAACGGATTTAAAAATGCAAATGCAGATTCGACCTCTGTCTCTCTATCTCCGTTCTTTCTTTTCCCCACCTCTTACAGGCGATCAAAATACATTTGGGTTACATCTCCCCCCCACCTTTCCCCACTTCACAAAATAATAGCTGACAGCAGAGATGCGGCGAAAATTACAGCTTCCACGCATTTAAAGTTAATGAGTCACTTGCCATAAATATAAAAGTGGCTCAAAATATTTTTTTTTTTTGTGGGGGGGTGGGCGGGGGGTAGCCAGCAGCCTGTTATTAATCCTTGCCCCGTTCCCCTTGATGCACGGCGGAGCACTAATGGGTTGGCGGTAAACAGAAACAGTTTAAGGAAATTTGCTGGAAAGAAACCGCCCCGGTACGGAACACCTTCTTCGACTTGACTACAGAAGCCTTTCTACCATGATCAATTAAGCCCCGGTCATAAAATGGGAGACCTGGGCCGGAAATGTCATTTTAACCTTGTCCTCTAATGGAGTGGTGCCGAAACCTCGGCCGCCCTAATGCGTCATATTTAAACAGGGAAGATACAAAGGAAAGGAGTTATATAGGAATCGAAGGCAAAGGGGAACGGGGATATGATAGGCACACGAGAGTGCCGTTGAGGTTGCAAAGGACGGGGGGGGCAGTTGATGGGAAGCCGAGGAGCATAATTAAGAGTAATGGGATGCAACTGAGCAAGGGAGATCCTGAAAGCCCCAACGCGGGAGTCACTTTGCCTCTCAAAAGCAAACTGAGGCCCAGTCATAGGGGCCAGAAAACGGGGGAGAGGCGTGGCAGTTCGCCCCGGAGCTAAATAAGGTGCGGTAGCCCAATCATACGGGCCACCGGGTTGCCACACTCCAGCTCTAAGAACATAAGAACATAAGAGAAGCCAATGTTGAATCAGGCCAATGGCCCATCTAGTCCAACACTCTGTCACACAGCGGCCAAAATATACCAGGTGCCATCAGGAGGGCCAGGACACTAGAAGCCCTCCCACTGCTGCCCCCTCCAGCACCAAGAATAGAGTGCATCACCTGCCCCAGACTGAGAATTCCCATCTATGCCCTGTGGCTAATAGCCACTGATGGACTTCTGCTCCATATGTTTATCTAATTCCCTCTTGAAACTGTCCATGCTTGTAGCTGCCACCACCTCCTGTGGCAGTGAATTCCATGTGTTAATCACTCTTTGGGTGAAGAAGTATTTCCTTTTATCTGTTCTAACCCGACTGCTCAGCAATTTCATGGAGTGCCCACGAGTTCTTGTATTGTGAGAAAGGGAGAAAAGTACTTCTTTCTCAACCTGCTCAATCCCATGCATAATCTTATAAACCTCAATCATGTCACCCCTCAGCCGTCGTTTCTCCAAGCTAAAGAGCCCCAAGCATTTTAACCTTTCTTCATAGGGAAGGTGTTCTACCCCTTTTATCATTCTAGTTGCCCTTCTCTGCACTTTTTCCAATGCTCTGCGCCTGATCACACCGCGCTGCTGCAGCGCAGCAAAAAAGCAGCAAAGTGTGCATGTGCCATTGCGGGGGCGGGCCGCTGTCAGTGTCTTGTGTGTGCGCATGTGCTGTTCAGTGTTGGTGCGCATCCCATGGACACTCACAACATCCGGAAACCCCGGGGACATGGGCGGGCGTCAGAAGCCGCAGGATACTGGCGCTCCCGCGATCAGACGCCAGCCTTTGCCCCGGGGTTTCTGGAAACGAGTACTTCCAACCTACTAGTTTTTTACTCCGCGTTTTCCACGGGAAGCCGCGGGTTGGCCAGGGGAGCACTACGCCTCCCAGATGTGCTGGTATGATCGCGCACGGAAAATCCGCAGGGCTCCCGTGCCTTCAGGGGGGCAAATGCTCAGTGTGAACAGGGCCTGAATTGGATGGATTAAAGCAGCCTTCTCTTGCACCGTGGGAGTCGACAAGACAGCCCAGTAAAAGAGCCAGTTTGGTGTAGTGATTAAGAGTGTGGACTCTAATCTTGGATAAGAAGAGAAGAAGAGAAGAGGAGATTGGATTGATACCCCGCCCTTCACTCGGAGTCTCAGAGTGGCTTACAAACTCCTTTCCCTTCCCCTCCCCACAACAGACACCCTGCGAGGTAGGCGGGGCTGAGAGAGCTCTGACAGAAACTGCCCTTTCAAGGACAGCTCTTGTCAGAACTATGGCTTACCCAAGATCATCCAGCACCTGAAAGTGGAGGTGTGGGGAATGAAACCCAGTTCTCCCAGATTAAAATCTGTGCACTGAACCACTACACCAAATTGGTTTGATTCTCCACTCCTCCTACACATGCAGCTGCTGGGGTGTCTTTGGGTCAAGTCACAAGTTCTCTCAGAGCTGTTCTCTCAAGAGCAGTCCTCTCAAGAGAAGAAGAGGTGGTTTGCCATGGTCTGCTTCCACTTAATGACTCTGGTATTCCTTGGTGGTCTCCCATCCACCTCTAATCTGGGAGAACCGGATTTGATTCCCCGCTCCTCCACTTTCACCTGCTGGATGACCTTGGGCAAGCCGTAGTTCTTTCAGAGCTGTTCCTGAAAAAAGAGCAGTTTCTGTCAGAGGTCTCTCAGCCCCACCTACCTCACGAGGTGCCTTTTGTGGGGAGGGGAGGGGAAAAGAGATTGCAAGCCACTCTGAGTAAAGGACAGGGTGTACATCCAATCTCCTCCTCCTCCTCCTCCCACAATCATAAGGCTCATTCTTCATCCAGCTCTCGCAGTCTCATAGGAGGGAGGTGGACAAATCAACAACTGCCCGTCCATGTGACTTCTCTGCTGTGGTCCTCCCCAGATCAATCCAGCTCGTGTTGGGTTTTCCTCTTTCCCTGCTGCCTTCAGCTTTTCCTAGCAGGATTGTCTTCTCCAGTGACTCTTATCATAATGTGCCCAAAGTACACAAATTACACAGCCAGGAAAATGCTGACCACTACTTTGAGGTCAAGAAGCATTTTTTCTCCAGGCCAGTTTGGCTGGAGACCCTGGAGGGTCTTTTTGGTCATCTTCTGGGCATGGAGAAGGGGTCACTAGGAGTGTGGGGGGAAGGTATTTGTGGATTTCCTGCATGGTGCAGGGGGTTGGTCTAGATGGCCCCGGAAGTCCCTTCCAGCTCTATGATTCTATTCTTCAAATACAACCAGATTGATTAAAGCAGGGGAGAAATGCTTAAGTGTAGAAAATTAGCAAGTCTTCTTTACAACATCCCTCCCAACTTCCAACTGAGACAAAAAGACGCCAAGTTCTCCATTCCTACTTGTGTCTGACGAAGGGAGTTTTGACTCTACATAAGAACATGAGAGAAGCCAATGTTGGATCAGGCCAAAGGCCCATCCAGTCCAACACTCTGTCACACAGTGGCCAAAAATACCAGGAGGTCCACCAGTGGGGCCAGGACACTAGAAGCCCTCCCAATGTTGCCCCTCCCCAAACACCAAGAATACAGCGCATCACTTGCCCCAAAGTCCGTATCTATACCTTGTGGCGAATAGCCACTGATGGACCTCTGCTCTGTATGTTTATCTAATTCCCTCTTGAAGCTGTCCATGCCTGTAGCCGCCACCGCCTCCTGTGGCAGTGAATTCCATATGTTAATCACTCTTTGGGTGAAGAAGTATTTCCTTTTATCTGTTTTAACCCAGCTGTTCAGCAATTTCATGAAGTGCCCACGAGTTCTTGTATCGTCAGAAAGGGAGAAAAGTACTTCTTTCTCTGCCTGCTCTAACCCATGCATAGTCTTGTAAACCTCGATCATGTCACCCCTCAGCCGTCGTTTCTTCAAGCTAAAGAGCCTCAGCACTTGAACCTTTCTTCATAGGGAAAGCGTTCCAACCCTTTTATCATTCTAGCTGCTCTTTTCTGCACTTTTCCCAATGCTATAATATTCTTTCTGAAGTGTGGTGACCAGAACTGCGTACAGTATTCCAAATAGGGTCGCACCATCGATTTATACAGGGGCATTATAAGCCCCAGCATAGCGTTGGCCTTTTTTTATTGCAGTCACACACTGACACGACATTCTCAGTAAGTTATCTACTATGACTCCAAGATCTCTCTCTTGGTCGGTCTCTGCCAGTTTGGACCCCATCAACATGTATTTATACTTTTAGCCCCAATGTGCACCACTTTGCACTTGGCCACACTGAACCCCATTTGTCACATTGACACCCACTTGCCCATCCTCTAGGCAGTTTCGTGTAGTGGTTAAGTGCGTGGACTCTAATCTGGGAGAACCGGGGTTGATTCCCCTCTCCTCCACTTGCACCTGCTGATGTGACCTTGGGTCAGTCACAAGCTGTGGCACAGCTGTTCTTGAAAAGGAGCAGTTTCTGTCAGAATTCTCTCAGCCTTGCCTCACAGGGTGTCTGTTGTGGGGAGGGGAAGGGAAAGGAGTTTGTAAGCCACTCTGAGACTCCGAGTGAAGGGTGGGGTATAAATCCAATCTCTTCATCTTCTCTCTTCTTCTACATCACTCCAAGGGTGTATAGATGTTATCTCCTTGAATGGAATGCCTCTTGAATGGACCTGCCCTCTGATCTCTCCTCCCTGTCTCTCCCTTTGTCCTCTCCCTCTCTTCAGATGGCCTTCCATGGAGTTTGTAAGCCACTCTGAGACTCTAAGTGAAGGGTGGGGTATAAATCCAATCTCCTCCTCCTCCTCCTCCTCCTTCTCTTCTTCTTCTTCTTCTTCTTCTTCTTCTTCTTCTTCTTCTTCTTCTTCTTCTTCTTCCTCTTCTTCTTCCTCTTCTTCTTCCTCTTCTTCTTCTTCTTCTTCCTCTTCTTCTTCTTCCTCTTCTTCTTCCTCTTCTTCTTCCTCTTCTTCTTCTTCTTCTTCTTCTTCTTCCTCTTCTTCTTCTTCTTCTTCTTCTTCTTCTTCTTCTTCTTCTTCTTCTTCTTCTTCTTCTTCTTCTTCTTCTTCTTCTTCTTCTTCTTCTTCTTCTTCTTCTTCTTCTTCTTCTTCTTCTTCTTCTTCTTCTTCTTCTTCTTCTTCTTCTTCTTCTTCTTCTTCTTCTTCTTCTTCTTCTTCTTCTTCTTCTCTACAGAGCTCTTTGGAGTGCCTCACAATCCTCCCTGGTTCTCACCACCCTGATCAATTTTGTTTCATCTACAGATTTAGCCACTTCACTGCTTACTCCCAACTCCAGATCATAACTCTAGAACCTGAAACTCTTGTTGGCCTTTAATGATGTTCTTATAGTTGCACCCACCATGGCCAATGTCCTCCCTGCTTGCAAGTATGCATTTCCAACAATGTTCTTCATGTACCTTCTTGTAATGGCAGTATCCCAGTACAGACTCTCTCATGGGTTTTCCAAAATTAAAAGCAATAAAGGGGGGGGGACAGCATTTTAAAAAAGCATGCTGACCAATGCATGAATAAATTCTTCATATCCTGGTTCTGTATTTATTTTTTTAATGCAGAACATTAACATTTTATCAACAAATCAAGGAAAAGACATTTGCACACAGAAATCAATTTGCCCGGCAACTATCCCACAAGAGTCCCTTGCAATTTATTTTTGCCTATAAAATGCTTTTTAGATCTACGCTGGTTTCTTTGAGCAGACAGAAAGCATGACAGCCTTTTCTGGCACCCTCATAAAGACGGCCACACAGAGACGAATAAAGATTAAAAAAATCTATGGATAGGAGAAGTTGCCGTGTGGGAGGGAAGGGAAGAAAGTTTTGTGTTGCTCAGTTATAGATCTGCTCCTAGACCAGGAAGATGGATAACAAAATTGGAGAAGTATCAAAAGGCAAGACCAGGGACTATGAGAAGAAGAAGAAGCGACTAGATTTATACCCTGCCCTTCACTACCTGAAGGAGTCTCAGAGCGCCTGACGATCTCCTTCCCCTTCCCACAACAGACACCCTGAGAGGTAGGTGGGGTTGAGAGAGCTCTCTCGAGAACTGCTCCTGAGAGAACAGCTCTGAAAGAACTTGTAACTGACCCAAGGTCACGCCAGCAGCAGCATGTGGAGGAGTGGGGAATCAAACCCAGTTCTCCCAGATTAGAGTCCGTGCTCCTAACCACTACACCATACTAGTTCTGAAGATAGCAGACAACTTCATTCTTAACACCTGGGGTCCACAGGGACAGGATGGAAACTTAACCCTATGAGGAAATTACTTCTGACCTCAGCAGACTCAAGCTCCTTAAACCCACCTAAGATTGTGAAGATTGTAGCTTCTTGCCTCCCAGTCTGGTATGTGTGTGTGTGATTTGTGTGCATGGTATAGTAGTTATAAAGTCAGATTGGAAGTGTGGGGAGGGTCTAGGTTCCAATATCTGCTTCACCATGAAGCTTAGGAGGGATACCCATTCTCTTCAAGATTATAAGGAAGGCCAAGTGCCGAAGAATAGATGCTTCTGGATTATGCTGCTGGAGGAGACTCTTGGGAGTCCCTTGGGCTGCAAGGAGATCGAATCAGTCAATCCTACAAGAAATCAACCCTGACTGTTCCCTGGAAGGCCAAATCCTGAAGCTGAAGCTCAAATACCTTGGCCACCAAATGAGAAGGGAGCACTCCTTGGAGAAGACCCTGATGCTGGGAAAGATTGAAGGTCAAAGAAGAAGGGGACGGCAAAGGATGAGATAGTTAGACAGTGTTATCAAGGCAATGAACATGAATTTAAGCAAACTTCAGAGCACGATGGAAGACAGGAAGGCCTGGCGTGATGTAGTCCGTGAGGTCACAACTGTGCTACTGAACAACAACAACAAAACTGGCTTACTTCGTTCTCCTCTCCGTTTTTATCCTCACAACAACCCTGTGAGGTAGGCTAGGCTGAGAGCATGTGACTGGCCTGAGGTCACCCAGCAAGCTCCCATGAAAGAACGTGGATTCGAACCTGGTTTTTTTGAGATCCCAGGCCACTGCCCCTCATTGGTTTTCCCCAAATGCATTTCAGCAGTAGTTAAAAACAGCTGGTAAGGGAAGTTGGAATTCATCAACAGGAGACTTTGTGAACACATTGGAAACTTTCCATTTCCCTCCCTCTCCTGACCCGTCTAAGGCCTTGAAGGAAAAATCTGCACAGTAAACATCAGACTTGAAACAATAAATGGCCATTACTCTGCAAGCGAACGGAATGAGGTATTGATGGCATGCTTTATATGCACCAGAAATATAACTCCATCAGTCTCGGTTATATTTAGGTTTCAAATCTTCCCACCTTCTGTTGTTTACCCAGCACAATTGAGAACCTAGCTTTAAAAAAAAAAAAAGGAAAGGAAAGGAAAAAGAAAACAGAGAATTATCTCAGCTTTAAAAGGAGGTTTTACAAGATGCAGCGGGGAATTGCAATGTTTTATGTGAAATAAGAGAATTCCTTCGTTGTACGGAAAATAAGAGAATTCATAATCCGTCCTGCTAATCATTCGGAGGTCTATGCGTATACTCCCCACAAAGCATACAGCAGTGTTGCCTTTATGTATGTTAGAAATAAGGATGGGCACCGAATGTCTTTGCTGGAAGACTTGTGAACCTGATCAGGAGGGCTTTAAACTGAAGACATTGGGGTTGGGAAGAAAAAGTCTGATGTTGTGGGGCATCCCTGACACTAAGATCAAGAAAGGGAGTGACCAGAGAATAAATGAATGGGAGAGAGGTGAGTTCAGTAATTTTCAGGTAAATTCGAATGGACCTATAGTAGGAAAGGATGTCTGTAATCTGAGATGTCTTTATACTAATGCACAGAGTATGGGGAAAAAAACAGGATAAACTTGAACTTCAAATACTGGAAAGTAAGTATGATCTGATAGGTATCACCGAGACTTGGTGGGATGAGTCTCATAAATGGAGCCCAGCGATGGAAGGATATACCTTGTTCAAATGGAACAGAATAAACAAAAAAGGAGGCGGGTTGGCACTATATGTCAAGAATGAACACACTTGCACTGAAATTCAGGATTTCGAGAGTTGCCCTGTTGAAAGTGTGTTGGTAAGGATAGAGCGAGGGGAAAAAGAAGGGTATATTGTTGTGGGGGTATACTATAGACCTCTGAACCAACCGGAGGAACTTGATGATGCATTTGTACTACAGCTTGCTAAACTTTCACAGAGACAGGATGTAGTGGTTATGGGAGATTCCAACTATCCAGATATTTGCTGGAAATCTAACTCTGCTAGACATGGGGCATCCCACAGATTCTTGGATAGTCTTGCGGACAACTTCATCTCTCAGAAGGTAGAGGTGGGAACCAGAGGATCTGCTATCCTGGATTTAATCCTGACTAACAGAGAAGAACTGGTTGATGAAGTGAATGTTGTGGGATCCTTGAGGAGTAGTGACTATGTCAGCTTGAATTTGACATAGAGAAGGATGTGAAACCGGAACATAGTAGGACTCGTATCCTGAACTTCAAGAAAGCTGATTTCAAAGAACTCAGAGAAATATTAGGTAGAATCCTGTGGCTGGAAATGCTGAGGGGGAAATCTCCACTGGAAGGATGGGTGATGCTGAAAAATGAAGTGCTTAAGGCACAATTGCAAACTGTTCTGGTAAGAAAGAAAGGTGGGAGACAGGTAATGAAGCCAAGGTGGCTGAACAAGGAACTCTCTGAAGAGCTGAGACTAAAAAGGGAAATGTACAGGAAATGGAAGGAGGGTCAAATTACTGAGGGTGAGTACAAGAAGCAGGCTCAAAACTGTAGGGATGGTGTCAGAAAGGCAAAAACACAGATGGAGCTGAGGCTTGTGAGGGATGCTAAAAATAACTAGAAAGGTTTCTATTCCTATGTTCAGAGCAAAAAGAAGAACAGGGATGGGGTAAGCTCATTGCTAGGGGAAGACAGTCAAGCCTTAAGAAGGGATGAAGACAAAACAGAATTACTCAACTCTCACTTTGTGTCATCCTTTAACCATAAGGTGAACTGTATACAAACTGAACTGTATACAAACTGAAGAATGCAAGTCATATGGAGGAAGGAGGAACTGCCAGTCCAGAGTAAGTAAGGAAATGGTTAGAGAGCATCTAGCTACCTTAAATACTTTCAGATCTCCAGGGCCAGATGACTTGCATCCCAGGGTGCTAAAAGAAATTGCTAATATTATTTCAGAGCCTCTAGTTCTAATCTTGGAGATGTCCTGGAGTACTGGTGTTGTGCAGGAAGACTGGAGAAGAGCGAATGTTGCCCCGATCAAGAAGGGGAAAAAAAAGACAGACCCAGGAAATTACAGGCTTGTCAGCTTGACATCAATACCTGGAAAAATTCTAGAATAGATTATTAAATGCTCTGTCTGTGAACACCTTGAATGGAGTGTGCTAATTGGTAGTAGCCAGCATGGGTTTATCAAGAATAAATCATGCCAGACCAACCTTATCTCCTTTTTTGACAGAGTTACTAAAATGGTTGACTCTGGCAATGCTGTGGACATAGTGTATCTAGATTTCAGTAAAGCATTCGACAAAGTTTCTCATGATCTCCTTGAAGATAAGCTGGTTAAGTGTGGGCTGGATGGTGCAACCGTTGGATGGATTCATGGTTGGTTGAAAAATCGTACCCAACGAGTGCTCGTAAATGGCTCTGTGTCTACGTGGAGGGAAGTCTCGAGTGGAGTACCACAGGGCTTGATCCTAGGCCCTGTGTTGTTCAATGTTTTTATAAATGACCTGGAGGAAGACATAGAGGGGATGCTTATCAGATCTGCAGATGACACAAAGCTGGGTGGGACTGCTGATTCTGAAGAAGACAGAGCCAAAATGATCTAGATAGGCTGGAGCAGTGGGCTGAGACAAATAAAACAAAATTCAATAGAGATAAGGGATGTGGGTGTTCTAGTTGATCACAAGCTAAACATGAGCCTGCAGTGCGATGTGACTGCAACAAAAGAATTAGTCAGTTGCAGCACCCCACTCTGCTTAAAGGAGCACATGCTTTTAAAATGTTTTAAAACATTTTTTTTTAAAAAAACTTTCACAGGATAAATTCTTGTGGGGCTGGGCCCCCGAAGCCCCATTGTAGCCACGGGCCCGTACTTAGCATTACCAGATGTCCTCTTTTTTAGAGGAGATGTCCTCTCTTTTTTTGTTGTTTCCATCCTCTTTTGGGCTTTTTAAAAAATCTGATGACAATTTCCTCTTTTTGGGTTGGGCAGCTGAGCCTGTTTTGCTCTATAGTCCCCCAGTGGAGGCAAGCTTCAGTTTAAATAGAGGGGTATTAAAAATGAGATCTGCCATAGTGATTATTACTTGTTTGAAATAGAAGAAGAAGAAGAGATTGGATTTATTGGATTTATACACCTCCCTTCACTCGGAGTCTCAGAGTGTCTTACAAACTCCCTTCCCTTCCCCTCCCCACAACAGACACCCTGTGAGGTAGTTGGGGCTGAGACAGCTCTGACAGAAACTGCTCTTTTTTGAGAACAGCTGTGCCAGAAGTGTGGCTTGCCCAAGGTCATCCAGCAGCTGCAAGTGGAGGAGTGGGGAATCAAAGCCGGTTCTCCCAGATTAGAGTCCGCGCACTTAACAACTACACCAAACCAAAATAGTCAGGAAATATGTCCTTTTTTTTGTTTGTTTGCTTTTCAAAATATGGTAATCCTAAAGTACTTAACCTGGAGCCAGTTTGGTGTAGTGGTTAAGTGTGCGGACTCTGATCTGGGAGAACTGGCTTTGATTCCCCACTCCTCCACTTGCACCTGCTGATGTGACCTTGGGCAAGCCATAGTTCTGGCACAGCTGTTCTTGAAAACAGCAGTTTCTGTCAGAGCTCTCTCAGCCCCCCCTACCTCACAGGTTTGTTCTGGGGAGGGGAAGGGAAAGGAGTTTGTGAGCCGCTCTGAGACTCCTGTGGGTAGTGAAGGGTGGGGTATAAATCCAATCTCCTCCTCCTCCTCCTCCTCCTCCTCCTCCTCCTCCTCCTCCTCCTCCTCTTCTTCTTCTTCTTCTTCTTCTTCTTCTTCTTCTTCTTCTTCTTCTTCTTCTTCTTCTTCTTCTTCTTCTTCTTCTTCCTCCTCCTCCTCCTCCTCCTCCTCCTCCTCCTCCTCCTCCTCCTCCTCCTCCTCCTCCTCCTCCTCCTTCTTCTTCTTCTTCTTCTTCTTCTTCTTCTTCTTCTTCTTCTTCTTCTTCTTCTTCTTCTTCTTCTTCTTCTTCTTCTTCTTCTTCTTCTTCTTCTTCTTCTTCTTTGCAAAATTCCATAGTAGACAATGCTTCCTCAAAGCTGTGAAGTCTTGTGAGCAAAATTCTACTTTGTGAGCTACTGGCATTAAAGTTGTGAGTGAGCAATTTGGCTGCTGCATAAATTAGTTTGCTCTGGAGCCATCCCTTCCTGAGCTAGGACAAAAAAGTGTGAGCCGAAGGCTAAAAAACTGTCAGCTACCTCACACTAACCCAGCTTAAAGGTTCCCTTGCTCGAAAGTCAGTCGAATCCGACTCTAGGGTTGTGGTGCTCATCTCCGTTTCAAAGCCGAAGAGCCAGTGCTGTCCGAAGACATTTCCGTGGTCATGTGGCCGGCATGACTAAACACCAAGGCGCACAGAACGCTGTTACCTTCCCACCGAAGTGGTACCTCTTTATCTACTTGCAATTTCTTGCTTTCGAACTGCTAGGTTGGCAGGAGCTGGAACTAGAGATGGGAGCTCACTCCGTCATGCGGCACTTTCGGGTCTCGAACTGCTGAACTACTGACCTTCCACAGCCTGCAGTTCAGTGTCTTAACCACTTGAGCCACCGCAGCTCCCTCAGCTTAGAGGGAACTAAATGCACTCTATTCTTGGTGCTGGGGGGGGCAGCAATGGGAGGGCTTCTGGTGTCCTGGCCCCACTGGTGGACCTCCTGATGGCACCTGGTATTTTTGGCCGCTGTGTGACAGAGTGTTGGACTAGATGGGCCATTGGCCTGATTCAACATTGGCATCTCTTATGTTCTTATGTTATGTTTGAACACTGATCGTAAGATCCCAGTTTCACCAGGCTATACACAGTAGTATAGACAACAGTCCCTAATAATTCTTCTAAATAACTTCTAGTGATTTCCCCCCCCTTAACCAGAAATTCCACTTGTCCCATTTTCTTCATCTTAAAGACTCAGAGGATGGCTTCTAAGGAGATGTCAACATTACTCTGAACAGAGAGGGAAAAAATGACCTTTGGAAAAATGGCGCGATCTGGTCCTCTTAAACTCTCCCGAGTGTCTAACTTTGAATAAAATTCGAAAACATCCCAAGAAATAAAAGGTTCTCTTACGTGCCTTTCCTGTTCCCCGGATCAGCACCTTCAATCAGACTGATCCATGAGGCTGAATACAAACAAAACAACAACAACATACACAAAAAAAGCCGCAGAAATATATGCGAGCCCTCCAGAAATCTGTTTGGCATTCTTCGGGAGACACATGCATCCAAACGGAGGCCTTTAATTTATAACAAGGTTTTAGATCCCACAAATAATTTATTAAGATACGGAACATTCGTCCTGCGGGGATTTGGGAAATAAGCTCCTCTCCTGTACCGATGGCACATCCCGGGCTCCAAAACTGGGAACGAAAAGAGTCGCCAAAGATTATTAACACAGCTGCAGCATCGTAATCGCCGCCGAAGGTGGCTTCCAGCTGAGACAATCTCAGCAGGTCTCCTATGAGCTCAGCCGGAGGGAGGCTTCCCATTTGGCACAGCTGGCACAGCCGATGCCCTGTGGAACAAACAGCATCTTGTGTTTGGCGGCTCCGACAAGTGAGACGCCTTCCGTCTCTCCCAGCCAGAGTTTTCGCATTCAAAGAGGAAATAATGGGATCGTCTAGCGCCCCTCGCCAACCAGTCCCGCTCTTCTGTTTGTTCGTGTAGCAAATTAATGTGTGGAAGAAGAGAGCTGGGTTTCAATCGATAGGCCGGGATGCCAATCTCCAGGTGGGGTCTGGAGATCTTTCAGTATTGCAATGGATTTCAACGGCAGAGATCTGTTAACACGGAGAAAGGGGCTGCTTTGGAGGGCAGGCTCCGTCTCATTATACCCCTGTGAGGTCCCTCACCTACCCAAATCCTTCCCTCCAGAGCCAGTTTGGTGTAGTGGTTCGGAGTGCGGACTCTAATCTGCGACAACTGGGTTCGATTCCCCACTTCTCCACATGCAGCTGCTAGTGTGACCTTGCATCAAGCTACAAACTATATTATATGTGTTTTGGCCCCTACTATTAGTTACTAAGGAGCTGAGGTGGCTCAAGTGGTTAAGATGCTGAACTGCAGGCTGTGGAAGGTCAGTAGCTCAGCAGTTCAAGACCCGACAGTACCGCATGACAGAGTGAGCTCCCGTCTCTAGTTCCAGCTCCTGCCAACCTAGCAGTTCAAAAGCAAGAAATTGCAAGTAGATAAATAGGTACCACTTCGGGGGAAGGTAACAGTGTTCCATGCACCTTGGTGTTTAGTCATGCTGGCCACATGACCACAGAAACGCCTTTGGACAGTGCTGGCTCTTCGGCTTTGAAACGGAGATGAGCACCGCAACCCTAGAGTTGGATTCGACTGGCTTTCAAGCTAGGGAACCTTTACCTTACTAGTTACTACCTTTGATGGAAGTGACACACATCCTGATTAATGGAATCTTTGACACCAGAATAATCTGAAAAATTGATACGGCTACTATTTAGGGCTTACTATTGATGGCCTACAATACAAACTTGTAGCAATTGCAAAAACATTTAAGACAACAACATCTGATCATATATGTCTGTCTGTCTGTCTGTCTGTCTATCCATCCATCCATCCATCCATCCATCCATCCATCCATCCATCCATCCATCCATCCATCTATCTATCTATCTATCTATCTATCTATCTATCTATCTATCTATCTATCTATCTATCTATCTATCTATCTATCTATCTATCTATCTATCTATCTATCTATCTATCTATCTATCTATCTATCTATCTATCTATGTATGTATGTATCTATCTATCTATCTATCTATCTATCTATCTATCTATCTATCTATCTATCTATCTATCTATCTATCTATCTATCTATCCATCCATCCATCCATCCATCCATCCATCCATCCATCCATCCATCCATTTCTTGTACGTACATTTCCGGATGTGTGTCATTGTAATATAAAGAATACTGACCACTGAGGAAGGCCCGAAGGGGCCGAAACGCGTATGGTCCTTAGGTCAAAAGATTTTTACCCATCAGTTGTGTCTGTATAACTTGGTTGTATAAGCCTTTCAAGCCTGATACTTAGACTATTTCTTTTAACCGCAGTACGTTTTAGCTATGTGTACACCCTAATAAACACTTTGTATTTTTGCATAATATAGTTTGTAGCTTGACCCTCTTAGTTCGCTGCTGGTTTTGGGTTGAGTTTCTCCCCTCCCCCCTTTTTTCAATTTTTTGTGACCTTGGGTCCGTCACAAGTTCTCTCCGAGCTGTTCTCTCGGGAGCAGTCCTCGAAAGAGCTCTCTCAGCCCCACCTACCTCACAGGGTGTCTGTTGGGGGGAGGGGGAAGGAGTTTGCAAGCCGCTCTGAGACTCCTTCCGGTAGAGAAGGGTGGGGAATCCCTCCAATCTCTTCCTCTTCTTCTCCCCAAAATTCTGTCAGTTATTCTCCAGCCCAGATCTGGCAAAACCTATATGTCAGCCTTTCTCTTGCACAAACATGCGCGAAGTCTACATGCATGTACCTGAATGCACATGAGGGACCTGTATGCACACTCTGGATAAAAAAGATGAGATGGAACATGCGAAGGGAAGATTATGTACATGTGGGTGAAGAGGTGTAATACGCATGCCCCTGGGGCCCTTGAACCAATAGAGGGTGAGGCTGGAGAGAGTAGCCACAGTCCCCGTTCCCTTCTCTTTCACACAGTCGTTTCAATGCAGGGGAATGCACAAATGTGTTAATACGTTATGGTTTTTTTTAACATATATCAGGCCATGCATTTCTTCAGAGCAAGGAGATTCCATAGCCTCTCTAACTAAGCCTCCTGTTTATCCATCTCAGCCCTAATTTCCCACCCTGGAGAAATTGAGGAGCGGAAGAAAAAAAAATGGCCTCCACACAGTGGTGTTCTAGGAATTTCTCTCATTCTTTATGGTTAAGACCATAGAGACTAGGGCAAAGCAACCTAGAGCAAAGCAAACATATGGCCCGGGGGCTGGAACCAGCCCATCCAGGGCTCTTATCCAGCTTGCGAACAACTGGAGGGAAACCAGTCCGAATGTGGACTGGAAGAGCCCATATTAGAGTATCATACCCCCCTCCCTAAGGTCCCTCTTTCCCGAAATGTGGCCCCTCCCCAGCGTCTTCCCCCAGATTTCCAGAGATTGCCCAGTCCAGAGTTGGCAACCATAAAGGGCAAGAAGGGCTGGTTTCCCCCATGCTCTGTGCAGCCATTCCCCTTGGGGCGTGCCTGCTGCCCTTGGTTGAGGTGCCAGGGTGGGATGTGCAGCCTGCTGTTGCCTCCTCCTCCTTCTCCTCCTCTGTTTGCCCATTTGGTATCGTGGTTAAGTGCATGGACTCTAATCTGGGAGAACCGGGTTTGATTCCCCACTCGTCCGCTTGCACCTGTTGGATGACCTTGGGCAAGCCCTAGTTCTGGCAGAGCTGTCCTTGAAAAAGAGCAGTTTCTGTCAGCACTCTCTCAGCCCCACCTACCTCACAGGATGTCTGCAGTGGGGAGGGGAAGGGAAAGGAGTCTGCTGTCGAAGGCTTTCACGGCCGGAGTTCATTAGTTGCTGTAGATTTTCTGGGTTGTGTGGCCGTGGTCTTAGCATTGTAAGACCTGATGTTTCGCCAGTAGCTGTGACTGGCATCCTCAGAGGTATAACACAGAAAGATGGAGTACTTTCTGCTCACCTCGACATAGAGAGTGCTCCATCTCTCTGTGTTATACCTCTGAGGATGCCAGCCACAGCTATTGGCAAAATGTCAGGTCCTACAATGCCAAGACCACGGCCACACAACCTGGAAAATCTACAGCAAATAATGAAAAGGAGTCTGTCAGCCACTCTGAGACTCCTTTGGGTAGTGAAGGGTGGGGTATAAATCCAATCTCCTCCTCCTCCTCCGGCATCCGAGCTGCTATGCTGCAGGCAGAATCTCTTTGGCTCCACCTCCCAGAACCCAGCCAAGTAGCTTCCCACTTGCAGGCAGCCCAGGGAAGGTGCCCACGGGCACACACACCTCTAGAAAACTTCTGGCTGGCTCACCAAATGTGCCTGAGAGAAGACAAGATTGGATTTATAACCTGCCCTTCACTCCCCGGAAGAGTCTCCGAGCGGCTTACAAACTCCTTTCCCTTCCCCTCCCCACAACAGACACCCTGTGAGGGCTGAGAGAGCTCTTTTGAGGACTGCCCTTGAGAGAACAGCTCTGACAGAACTTGGGACTGACCCAAGGTCACACCAGCAGCTGCATGTGGAGGAACAGGGAATCGAGCCCGGTTCTCCCTGATTAGAGTCCGCGCTCCCAACCACTATATCAAACTGGAGGATAAAATGGAGGGCAGGAGAATGAAGCAAGCCACCTTGGGTCCTCACTGGTGAGAGAAGCAGAATATAAATGAGGTTAGGAGAAGGAGAAGGAGGAGGAGGAGATTGGATTTATACCCCGCCCTTCACTCAGAGCCTCAGAGCGGCTTACAAACTCCTTTCCCCTCCCCTCCCCACAACAGACACCCTGTGAGGTAGGTGGGGCTGAGAGAGCTCTGACAGAAACTGCTCTTTTTCAAGAACAACTCTGACAGAACTATATCTTGCCCAAGGTCATCCAGCAGCTGCAAGTGGAGGAGTGGGGAATCAAACCCGGTTCTCCCAGGTTAGAGTCTGTGCACTTACCCACTACACCAAAGTGGAAAGGGGAACATGAAGCAACGTAACTGTTTGGATCTGCATGTCCCTGTGATCATATGAATTTGGATTCATAAATTTAATGACTGGCAGAAGAACATGGCGGAGAGACAGAGGCAGAGAGAGAAAGAGAGAGCACAAGTACACTAGGGAATATTTTTTTAGAAGGGCTGCCTTTCATGGGAGCGGCTGTCTTCTTTGCTCGTGAAATGTGGTTAGCTGCTCTGTTTACTCCAAAAGTAATCACTTCTTCATTCAAACGGCTTCACCAGTAAATAGAATATCTTAGGACATTAATTATACGGGAGAGAAGTCCGCACGACGGAGCTGTTACAATTCATTACTGTACATGAGCTCTTTGGAGAAGGGAGAAAATGTAAGGCCAGAGATAATTGTTATTGCCTTGCCTTCTTGCGGTATTGGGGTAGATGGATTGGAAATGGGTTATCTTTCTCTCTGGTAATAAAGTGACGATGTATACACACACACACACACAGGCAGAGCACAAAAGAGGAACGTTTGTGTCGAGCCAGAGAGCATTACATCAGCAGAGGGACGGGGAATGCAGGAGCCGGTTATCCCCAAATCACAAGGTTGCCAAACTCCAGGGGAGGCCTGGATATTTCCTGCTATTACAATTGGTCTCCAGAGGACAGCGGTCAGTTCCCCTGGAGAAGATGGCTGCTTTGGAGGGTGAACTGTTATGGCATTATATCCTGCTAAGGTCCCCCGCTTCCCCAAATCCTGCCCTCCCCCCCGGCTTCACCTACAAAATCTCCAGGCATGAAGCCAGTTTGGTGTAGTGGTTAGGCCCACAGCCTCTAATCTGGGAGAACCGGGTTTGATTCCCCACTCCTCCTCATGTAGCTGCTGGTCTGACCTTGGGCCAGTCACAAGTTTTCTCAGAGCTGTTCTCTCAAGAGCAGTCCTGGAAAGAGCTCTCTCAGCCCCATCTCCCTCACAGGGTGTCTGTTGTGGGGGGGAGGGAAAGGAGATTGTGAGCCACTCCGAGACTCCTTTGGGTAGTGAAAGACGGGGTATACATCCAATCTCTTCTCTTCTTCTTCATTTCTCAATCCAGAGCTGGGAAACCTAATAGTAAGGGAGGAGAAGAAGAAGAAGAAGAAGAAGAAGAAGAAGAAGAAGAAGAAGAAGAAGAAGAAGAAGAAGAAGAAGAAGAAGAAGAAGAAGAAGGAGAAGGAGAAGGAGAAGGAGAAGGAGAAGGAGAAGGAGAAGGAGAAGGAGAAGGAGAAGAAGAAGAAAAGTTTGGATTTATACCCCACCCTTCACTGCCCAAAGGCGTCTCAGAATGGCTTACAAACTCCTATTCCTTCCCCTCCCCACAACAGACACCCTGTGAGGTAGGTGGGGCTGAGAGAGCTCTTGACAGAAACTGCTCTTTTTCAAGGACAGCTGTGCCAGAGCTTGTGACTGACCCAAGGTCCCATCAGCAGGTGCAAGTGGAGGAGTGGGGGAATCAAACCCGGTTCTCTCAGATTAGAGTCTGCGCACTTAACCACTGCACCAAACTTGCTCTGGAGGGAATGGGAGGTTCTGGGCACATGACTTGCAGGTTCTCAGTTCCTATTTGGGTTGTCTGCTCTGGCTTGGCCACCTCCTGGAGACTTGGGGGCCATTTGGGGATTTGTGGGAGATCGACATAGATGGAGTTCTACAGAGCCCCCACCCTCCAAAGCTGCCTTTTCCTCCAGGGGAACCGATCTCTGTAGTCCGGAGATTTGTTGTAATTCTGGGAGCACTCCATGCCCCAGTTTAAGATTGGTTACCCTGGTTGCCAACCTCCAAGTGGTGGCCAGAGATATCCCAGAATTACAGTCAGTCTCCGGGTTACAGAGATCAGTTCTCCTGGAGAAAATGGCTACTCTGGAGGGTAGACTCTCCACCAGTGTTCCCTCAAAGCTAAATTAAGAGTGAGCTACCTCACAGTTTTTTTTAGCCTCCGACTCACATATTTTTGTCTGAGCTCAGGAAGGAGGCCTCCAGAGCAAACTAACGTATGCAGTAGCCAAAATCGCTCTCCCAGATTAGAGTCCATGCACTTAACCACAACACCCAAATTTCATTCTATCATGCATAGAATGCTGGGGGAAAGACCCACCCGATTCTCCCTGCTCAAGTGGTTGGAGACCTTTACAGGCACAGCCAGGAACATGAAGCAACGGAGAACCGACATCATGCCGGAGTCGGTAACACCGAGGCAGTTTGAGCTGTAAATCATTCAAGCCAGAGTCTCCATCATATTCTAGTAAGTCCTTTCTTTTCTTTCTTTCTTTTTTTTTTGGTCTGCATTATGCAGGATGGTAATAATAATAATAAAGGAAATGACATTCTATATTGCCGAACTGTCATTTGGCAAGCCATTCGATATTTAGAGAACAATGGCTCATTTTCCACAGCTGAGGAACGCTTTCCACCAGGGTCCTACCCTACCGTTTAGTCCAATATTTAGAATGTGTTTCCGCCGTCAAGTATTCCCACCAGGAAACTTGCAAGTTTAAAAGTGTGCAATTTATTTCAGTTTAACTACACCATAACAACACCCTCAAGTGAATACAGATCTGTAGTCTCCCGCCATTCATCTGAGCACTTGCGTTTGCAGACCAAGCGCTGGGTCCTTCCCGTTGTCTGGCGTTATTGCGACGCGACGACAAGTCCCTGTAGCCTTTTTGACAAGAGCGCCAATCTCCGTTTACAGCACAATTGGCTACACTCAAAATCTTGCTCAGACACCCCCGTTGGCTAGTTTGCCTGATTAGTCCTCCCGGGACAACAACCCCTTAACGCATTACGGATTCTGACGAGGAGGCACGTTCTGGGGTAAGTGAAAAGAAGGAGGTGGAAGAGACGAGTGATAAAGTCCGAGGGTGGCGAAGACCCGGAAGTGAGGGCACTCTAGGAATCCCCCTCAGCTTGATGGCAAATGCCATCGAGACTGGGTCAGTTCCTAGAGTGGCTTCAAAATGACAGTGACACTCCCCCTCCCCATTTCCCTCCTGCTGTTTTCAGGAGCAATGGTGGGCAGTGTAGGGGGGCAGGTGTTTCCCCACCCTCAGTGGACAGAAGAAGAAGAAGAAGTAGTAGAAGAAGAAGGAGAAGAAAAAGAAGGAGAAGAAGAAAAAGAAGAAGAGAGAAGAGGAGGAGGAGGAGGAGGAGGAGGAGGAGGAGGAGAAGGAGAAGGAGAAGGAGAAGGAGAAGGAGAAGGAGAAGGAGAAGAAGGAGGAGAAGGAGAAGGAGGAGGAGGAGGAGGAGGAGGAGGAGGAGAAGAAGAAGAAGAAGAAGAAGAAGAAGAAGAAGAAGAAGAAGAAGAAGAAGAAGAAGAAGAAGAAGAAGAAGAAGAAGAGGAGGAGGAGGAGGAGGAGGAGGAGGAGGAGAATGGATTTATACCCCATCCTTCACTACCCAAATGGGTCTCAGAGTGGCTTACAAACTCCTTTTCCCCTCCCCACAACAGACACCCTGTGAGGCAGGTGGGGCTGAGAGAGCTCAGAGTCATAACATAAGAGAAGCCAATGTTGGATCAGGCCAATGGCCCGTCCAGTCCAACACTCTGTCACACAGTGGCCAAAGGGGTTGTGGGCTGTGGACACGTGGGCAGGGGCTGTGGTTCAGCGGCAGAGCACCTGCTTTGTGCACAGAGGGTCCCAGGATCAGCCCCCAGCATCTCCAGTTAAAGAATCAGACAGCCGGTGATGTGAAAGACCTCAGTGGCTGGAGGAGAGGACCAGGCGGTAGGTGATGTAGAAGACCTCTGCCTGAGACCTTGAAGGGCCGCCGCCAGTCTGAGTAGACAAGACTGGCCTTGATGTACCGATGGTCTGATACCATATAAGGCAACTTAATGTGTGTTCATGTGTGTACAGACACAAGCCCTCCTTGCAATAGTTTGCTTCTGTTGAAGCATTTCCGGGCAGCTCTACATCTAGTTGAGGTTCCTGTTGATGGTTATAGGTCAGCTAGGTCCCCAGGAAGGTCTGCAAGCAGGTCGTGAAGAAAACAACCTCCCCCCACCCCGCCCAACTTCGGTCCTCCTGCCCAGCATAAGGAGGTCATAATTAGACGCCACGACAAATAACTACCGCTACTCTTCTCTTCCATTAATTTGTCTCGTTCGCTCATTTGTCTAGTGGCAATGAGTTCCACAAGCCAAGGAGGCTCGAGTCCAGTGTCACCTTGGAGACCGACAAGATTTTTGGGGTATGAGCTTTTGAGAATCAACAGTCCCTTTGCCAACTATGTTGGATCTGATGAAGGGAGCTTTATCTTTCAAAAGGTTATACACCCCCAATTTTTGTTGTTGTTTGGTATTTTGGTATTGTGTGTGAGAGAGAGAGAGAGAGTGAGGGAGAGAGAGAGAGAGAGAGAGAGAGAGAGAGAGAGAGAGAGAGAGAGAGAGAGAGAGAGAGAGAGAGAGAGAGAGAGAGAGACAGCCTGGAAGTCATGGTGACTTCTGGTGGCCCTTAGTGGGGCTAGGATGTTTCAGAGAGGTGACTTGAGATTTGCCTGCCTCTGTGTCCCGGCCCTGGTATTCCTTGGAGGTCGCCCTTCCAAGTACTTGCCAGGGTCAGCCCTGCTTAGCTTCCAAGATTTGATAAGATCGGGCTTGCCTGGGCTATTCAGGTCAGGGTGTACCCCCCAAATCTTGTTGGTCCTCGAGATGGTACTGGACTCGAATCTAGCTATTTTTACTACTGCCCAAGACAGCTACCCTCTAATTAATTCTTCTTCTTCTTCTTCTTCTTCTTCTTCTTCTTCTTCTTCTTCTTCTTCTTCTTCTTCTTCTTCTTCTTCTTCATCATCATCATCATCATCATCATCATCATCATCATCAGACATTGCGTGTGCAGTATAGCCAGGAGATTCTAATATTGTCTGGCAGCCCGAAGTTCTAGCTCTTTTTTACCATTCTGCACCACTAGGTGGTGAGCTGGACTTATTTGGGGGGGGCTGAGAGAGCTCTGGAAGAGCTGTGACTGACCCAAAGTCACCCAGCTGGCTTCATGTGGAGGCAAGCGGAATCGAACCCGGTTCTCGCTCTTAACCACAGAGCCAGTTTGGTGTAGTGGTTAAGTGAGCGGACTCTTAATCTGGGAGAACCGGGTTTGGTTCCCCCACTCCTCCACTTGCACCTGCTGGATGACCTTGGGCAAGCCCTAGTTCTGACAAGAGCTGTCCTTGAAAAAGAGCAGTTTCTGTCAGAGCTCTCTCAGCCCCACCTACCTCACGGGGTGTCTGTTGTGGGGAGGGGAAGGGAAAGGAGTTTGTAAGCTGCTCTGAGACGCCTTTGGGTAGTGAAGGGCGGGGTATAATTCCTTATGGAGATCATACATTGGCTTTTCAGTAGTTGATCGATGGAAACATGCGATGCTGATTCAGAACAGTGCACCTGGGTTACCAGTCTTAGTGTTGTAGGTGATTTTTGGTTTTTTTTGGGGTAGAGAACCCTCTGGGTCTCCACAGAGCAGAGAAAGTAGCTTCAGCAAGCTGTCTTGTTTGTTGTCAGGAACGGAGAAATCTTAAATCACCAGTCAACATCCGAATTCAAGTACAGAAAGCTGCCTTCTACTGAATCAGACCATCGGTCTGTCAAAGTCCGTATTGTCTACTCAGTCCGTATTGTCTACTCAGATAGGCAGTGGATCTCCAGGGTCTCATGCAGAGGTCTTTCACATCACCTCGTACCTGATCCTATTAACTGGAGATGCCGGGGACTGAAACTGGGAACTTCTGCATGCCAAGCAGATGCTCTACCACTGAACCACAGCCCTTCCTTTCATACATGACATACCGGAGGTCAACAGTAATCCCAGGAAATCTCCAAGCCCCACTTGGAGACTACGGTTGTTGCCAGGTCACTTACCGGTTGCAGCAGGGAGGAGTAAGTCCTGGTCTGGGACATTTGCAATGACATCCCCCGAAACCATAGAGTTTTCAGGCTGAATGCTAGAGCGCCCACCGGCGACATGCCAAGTGCGATGACGTCACCTCCAGGTGATGTCATCGGGCCAGGCTCGTCGGCCTGATCTGGGTGCTTTGGGGGTGGGGTTCCCCCGCCATCCGGATCTGGGCTGGCGGGTCGGAGGCCCTTTGAGTGGGCAACCCCCCACCCCCCGGGGGGTCCTGACAGCCCACCTGGAGACTGGCAGCCCTAACTGGAGGCCTTTTTATTGACGTCAACAGGAATCTCGAGGGCCTCACTGCAATTTGTAACAGACCCATTTAAAAAATGGATAAATGCGTGCGGCCAGAAGACACCCTGGCGATTAATCCATGTTAAATGGATCGGGTACGAATCCCGTGCACAGATGCCCAGCCCGCCGCTGCATAGCCTCACCCCCCGGCTGATAAAGCCTGTCGTCGGCAAATCAAGTGCTTCGAGCTTATTGAGGCTGGGATCAGATCTCCCAAGAACCTCTGGGGCGGCAATAATAAATGACTGGCGCTCCCCCCCCCTCCCCTTTTCATGTGTGCCGAGTCTCTCCCCGCCGCGCTGATGCAATAAGATCAAGAAATGAACCTCACAGCAATGGTATTTCATATCTGGGCCTGTGTATCTCGCAATATCCTTTCTGGTCAACTGCCCTATCTTTCGAGCATGTATTGATTTTTCACAGTTCCAATTGAAAGCCTCATTGTCGGGCCTCTCGCCCGGCCCCACCCCCATCCAATCCCCACCTGTTCCACCCCCCCACCCTTTTTTCTCCCCGCTATGAAAGGCCGCCTCTGATGGAAATAGAATGAAAACCTTCAACTAGGATGCGGGAGAAGCAGGAGAAGGTGGCTCTCCCAGCGCTTACGCAGGTCGTGCCGCTGTATAACCATCATTAGCACGGAAACATAAGAACATAAGAGAAGCCAATGTTGAATCAGGCCAATGGCCCATCCAGTCCAACACTCTGTCACACAGCGGCCAAAATATACCAGGTGCCATCAGGAGGTCTAGCAGTGGGGCCAGGGCACCAGAAGCCCTCCCACTACTGCCCCCTCCAGCACCAAGAATAGAGTGCATCACCTGCCCCAGACTGAGAGTTCCCATCTATACCCTGTGGCTAATAGCCACTGATGGACTTCTGCTCCATATGTTTATCTAATTCCCTCTTGAAACTTTCCATGCTTGTAGCTGCCACCACCTCCTGTGGCAGTGAATTCCACATGTTAATCACTCTTTGGGTGAAGAAGGACTTCCTTTTATCTGTTCTAAACAACGACTTGAAGAGTTTTTTAAAGAAATGTCCCACGTACATCAGTTCTGGTGATGCCTTGTGTTAAATGTAGGGGAATCGGGGAATCATAGAACAGAATCATAGGATCCCAGAGTTGGAAGGGTCCATAGAGGCCATCTAGTCCAACCCCCTGTTCAATGTAGGTTCAGCCTAGAGCAGAGGTGTCAAATGTGTGGCCCGGGGGGCGGATCAGGCCCCCGGAGGGTTTCTATCAGCCCCGCAGTGCAGCTGGCTGACTTCTGCCTCTTCTTCCAGTTCTGCTGCTGCTGCGTCATCGTAGGTTTGCGGCTTACAGATACACCCCTGAACAGCATATTCAGGATTGCAAGAGCACAGACATCTTGATGCCATAATTCAGTGCAAGGGGTGCCAGTTATCAGAGACTGTTAAAATAAAAACATGCTTAAGATATTAGCAGTCTTGCAGTATTTTGTTTGTTTAAGTTAAAAAAAACCACACACAACCCTTTCTGTTTGTGTCCATCATAAAGTTGATAGCTCCAATACCCGGCATTACATTTTATGACACACGCGGCCCGGCCCAGCAAGGTCTCCTTTATGTCAGATCTGGCCCTCGTAACAAATAGGTTCAACACCCCTGACCTAGAGTATCCCTGACAAGTGTATAGAAAGGGGGTGGGGAGGGAGAAGACTTAGGTCGAATCTGCATTTGCATTTTTAAATCAGTTGCGGGCTGCTGTGACACCGTCTTTCTCTATGCTTGTTTGACTGTTGTTTGGGGAAGATTCTTTTAAAGCCGTGTGGAGGTTGCAATGACAGTGGAGCCGCCCCCCAAAAGGACGATAAACATATGTGGATGTGCAAAAGTATGCTAGCACTGTTGAGGTGTGAAAACGACACCGAATGTGGACAGCCTTTTTGGAGACAGAGTCAAAAAGGCTGGGGCACTGGTGGGAAAGACAAATGCAGACTCGGCTTTAAAGTGGTCAAGCCCTCTATAGGGTCGCCAACCTCCAGGTGGTAGCTGGAGATCTCCAGCGGTTACAAGAGATCTGCCGGCGACACGGATCAGTCCCCTTGGGGAAAATGGATGCTTAGGACGGTGGACTCCGTGACGTTATTCCCCGTCAAAGTCCCTCCCCTCCCCAGTCCTCTCCACCCTCCAGCCCCACCCCTCCAAAATCTCCAGGCATTCCCAACCTAATAGGAATGCGGCATCTCTCACCTCCAGCTCCCGTTGCTCTCCACCAATCTGTCTACTGGAAGCAGGAGAGAAGACCTGGCAGCATCACATGCAGCCAGGCTTGTCAAGAACTTACCGTACACCAGCGGGGGACGGATATGCCCTTGCAGGATTATCCCCGGGGGAAGGAAAAACGTGGCACACGATGCTGTTGCCAGGAAGTGACGCCGGACGACGCTCTGGCAATGGGGATGGAAACTCGAGTTTCCAGCCTCATTGCCAGAGCGTCGCCTGGCGTCACTTCCTGGCGACAGCATCGTGTGGCGTGGGTGTTGCCCGGGGGAATGTTTCCACCGGGGACTGTGCGTCCCCCGCCGAAATACGGTAAGTACTTGGGAACCCTACATGCAGCACTGCAGGACTTCCGGGAACAACCTGGAAGTGACTTAGGGTTGCTCTTGGAATCGCTGGACACTCTATGGCTTCCATGGATGCCTGTGGGAGCAAGAGAGGCCCTCAATGCAATTTGTAACAGATTCATTAAAACGGGTAAATGAGGATGCTTAGATGACACCCTGGCAGTTAATCCATGTTCCCACGGATCAAGCATGGATCTGGTGCACAGGGATCCAGCCCGCTGCTTCGTAGCCTTACCCCTGGCTGATAAAGGCGGCCGTCAGCAAATCAAGTGCCGTGAAACTGCACCATCTTGGGCAGAGGTCTTTCAGATCACCTACTGCCTGATCCTTTCAACTGGGGATCCCAGGGTCTGAACCTGGGACCTTCGGTGCACCAAGCAAATGCTCTACCACTGAGTTGCTGAAGCCTTTCACATCACCTATTGCCTACTGCCCATAGAGTTTCCAGCAAATTCCTAGAGCTACCCTAAGTCACTTCTGGCTTCTTACTGGAAATGATGTAATACGACAGCCAATATTGCAACCTCTCCCCTTTCCCCCACCCACAATCCTCCCGTCATTTTCCAGGCACTGCCCGGCAGCCCTAGAGAAGATATTTTGGATCCCTGCCCAGTGATAGGTCTGCCGCCAGCTCAGATATTGGATAATCTGTATAATACTATAACATGCCCATTCAGAGAAATCCTATACATGTATGCTCTGTATGGCCCATCGTTTTCATAGATTCATAGAGTTGGAAGGGACCCCCAAGGTCATCTAGTCCAACCCACTGCACAAGGCAGGAAATTCACAAAGACCTCCTCCCCACGCACACACCCAGTGGCTGTTCTGTTATGTATTGGGATGTGAATCCTCGCTATACATTTCCATGTTAAGCTGGAGTTTGAATGTGGCTCTTCAGCTGTCACATTACCATTGGCTGGTTTCGGCGAAACCATTGTAAATACCCAATCACTGTGTGAGAATGTTGCAAAGAGGGAACGGTCCTGATTGGCCTTTATCCCTGTGTTATGATTGGCCTTTAGCTAACTGTGGGTGTGGCTTTGACAGCCCGGGAGAGTTTAAAAAGGGAGCTGTGCTCCACTTGTTTGTTGTGTGTTCCTGAGTTGAAGTTTTGCTGTTAAATAAAGCTGAAATCACTTTTGAAGCTGAAATCGTTGTTGAGTCGATACTTAACATGTTCCATGGCCAGAAAATGACAAAAAGCCTCTAGGATCTCCAGCCAAACTGGCCTGGAGAAAAAAATTGCTTCCCGGTCCCAGCATTTATTTTGGCTTGTGTTCGAATCCACACTCTGTTATGGGAACTGACTGGGCAACTTGAGGCCAATCGCACACTCGCAGCCCCACCTACCTCACAGGATTGTTGTGAAAATAACATGGAGGAGAGGAGAGTGATGTAAGCTGCTTTCGCTCCCCACTGATGAGAAAGGCAGGGTATAAATGAAATAGCGAGAGGTTTGTTCAGGGGTAAAACACAGAACGGACCCCGTGTATGTCACCCTGAGCTCCCTGTAGACGGGGCAATACAACAAATGTAACAAATGTATCCATGGCTCCTTTTTGTAGCAGGAACTCCTTTGCATATTAGGCGACACACCCCTAATGTAGCCAATCCTCCAAGAGCTGACAGTGGCCCCTGTAAGAAGAACTCTGTAAGCTCTTGGAGGATTGGCTACATTAGGGGTGTGCAGGGCTCTTTTTGCATCAGGAACTCCTTTGCCTATTAGGCCACACACCCCTAATGTAGCCAGTCCTCCAAGAGCTTACAGTAGCCCCTGGAAGAAAAGCTCTGTAAGCTCTTGGAGGTATATATAAATGTAACAACAAATATAACACAACCAAGCAGTATAACGTATCCCCCACTCACCCAGGGTGAAACTGGTCTGACCACTGAAGGAAGGTAATGTAATGCAGAAGGGGGGGAGGCGGAATAAAAAGAAGGTTGAACTCAGTTTTAGTGCAGAATTGCGGTGGGTGGGAGCTGGATTTAAAAAGAAGGATGAATTTGATTTTAGTGCAGAATTGATTGGAGTACACCGCGGTGAACATGGATTAAAAAGAGGGGGCCTGTGTGTACATCTTGTGTGTAGAAAGGGTTTACACTGGCAGGAACTCGTGGGCACTCCATGAAATTGCTGAGCAGTCGGGTTAGAATGGATAAAAGGAAGTATTTCTTCACTCAAAGAGTGATGAACACATGGAATTCACTGCCACAGTGGCGGCTACAAGCATAGACAGTTTCAAGAGGGAATTAGATAAACATATGGAGCAGAAGTCCATCAGTGGCTATTAGTCACAAGGTATAGATGGGAACTCTCAGTCTGGGGCAGGTGATGCACTCTATTCTTCGTGCTCGGGGGAGGGCAACAGTGGGAGGACTTCTAGTGTCCTGGCCCCACTGCTGGACCTCCTGATGGCACCTGGTATATTTTGGCCACTGTGCCACAGAGTGTTGGACTAGATGGGCCATTGGCCTGATTCAACATTGGCTTCTCTTATGAAGAAGAAAAAGAAGAGATTGGATTTATACCCCGTCCTTCACTGCCAGAGGCCTTTCAGAGCGGCTTACAAACGCCTTTCCCTTCCCCTCCCCACAACAGACACCCTGTGAGCTAGGTGGGGCTGAGAGAACTTCTGACAGAAACTGTCCTTGAGAGAACAGCTGTGCCAGAGCTTGAGACTGACCCAAGGTCACATCAGCAGGTGCAAGTGGAGGAGTGGGGAAACAAACCCGGTTCTCCCAGATTAGAGTCCATGCACTTAACCACTACACCAAACTGGCTCTCTTTTCCAAACTGTTCTTATGTTCTTCCAAAGCCTTTAGACACAGCATGTATTAAGGGGGGGCGGGTACTAGTGAAAAGGAGCTGTGGTGGCTCAAGTGGTTAAGATGCTGAACTGCAGGCTGTAGAAGGTCAGTAGTTCAACAGTTCAGGACCTGGGTGCCACATGACGGGGTGAGCTCCCGTCTCTAGTTCCAGCTCCTGCCAACCTAGCAGTTCGAAAGCAAGAAATTGCAAGTAGATAAATAGGTACCACTTCAGTGGGAAGGTAACAGCGTTCTGTGCACCTTGGTGTTTAGTCATGCTGGCCACATGACCACGGAAACGTCTTCGGACAGCACTGGCTCTTCGGCTTTGAAACGGAGATGAGCACCACAACCCTAGAGTTGGATTCGACTGGCTTTCGAGCAAGGGAACCTTTACCTTTACCTTTACTAGTGAAAAAGGGGCTGCGGTGTCTCAAGTGGTTAAGATACTGAGCTGCAGACTGGAAGGCCAGTGGTTCAGTGTGGTAAGAAATTTTAGAAATATAGAAGGTTTGGGTTTTGGAATGAACCAGACAGTTTATAAAATCCAGGTACCTGTCTCTGTCTTTGCTAGCAAAACAGCAAAGAGGCTTGGTCTGTTTCACTGAATCAAACCCCATAATTCTTTGCAAACCCTTTTTGTTCCAGGCAAAGCACTCCTCTCTGTCACGTGCAAAGTTCACACCTTCCATTCCCAGGATTTGAATCAATGTAAATCCCCAAAGGTGTGAGACCCACTATATCCACAAGCCATAAAGCCCATCTGGCAGGAAAAGCCATTTGGGCAGTGACAGACTTCAATCCACCTGATACAGGGATTCACACCCATCCCAGAGATAGCATCAAAGAATAGTTTATCTTCAGTGCTGGGAACACCAGGAAAAAAACAAGAACACTGTTTTGATTCTGTAAGCAAAAGCTAACTTTTGTAGTGTGAGACTCAAGGAAGCAATTTCCTCACAAATAATCTCAGCATCAAGATTTCAATTTACAACTGTAATTTGATTATTGGGGACCCCTTTGATCATTTGGTATAAATGCTAGGCAGTTACATAAGAACATAAGAACAGAAGAGAAGCCAATGCTGAATCAGGCCAATGGCCCATCCAGTCCAACACTCTGTCACACAGCGGCCAAAATATACCAGGTGCCATCAGGAGGTCCAGCAGTGGGGCCAGGACACCAGAAGCCCTCCCACTGCTGCCCCCTCCAGCAACAAGAATAGAGTGCATCACCTGCCCCAGACTGAGAGTTCCCATCTATACCCTGTGGCTAATAGCCACTGGTGGACCTCTGCTCCATATGTTTATCTAATTCCCTCTTGAAACTGTCCATGCTTGCAGCTGCCACCACCTCCTGTGGCAGTGAATTCCATATGTTAATCACTCTTTGGGTGAAGAAGGACTCCCTTTTATCTGTTCTAACCCGATTGCTCGGCAATTTCATAGAGTGCCCACGAGTTCTTGTATTGTGAGAAAGGGAGAAAAGTACTTCTTTCTCAACCTGCTCAATCCCATTCATAATCTTATAAACCTCGATCATGTCACCTCTCAGCCGTCGTTTCTCCAAGCTAAAGAGCCCCAAGCATTTTAACCTTTCTTCATAGGGAAGGTGTTCCAACCCTTTTATCATTCTAGTTGCCCTTCTCTGCACTTTTTCCAACAGACCTTCGCTGGCTCTTGAAGAAATCAGGAGAGATCTTACTCTTTGGAGACTTTGGGAGTCCGCCCGAAAGGCCTTTTGTTTTCTGCATGCTGGGGGGGGACGACTTTGCTTGCATGTTTATTGTCTGTATTTTCACTATCAGTGTTTAAGAAATAGGACTGTACTGTGTTGGCAGCTGGTATAGCATCTTGCTAACCACCTCGCCTGGTAAACCTTTGGATGTTTTCTTAATAAAGATAAGATTTATTTTAAGAAGAGAGCTTTTGCTAAGAGTGTCTCTGCCAGCATTTAGGGGTTTCCTAGCTTGCACCTAAGGAGGCGACACTCAGGGAACACACAAACCATTATTCTCACTACATTCAGCAGTTCGAGACCCGAGTGCCGCGTGACAGAGAGAGCTCCCGTCTCTGGTCCCAGCTCCTGCCCACCTAGCAGTTCGAAAGCAAGAAATTGCAAGTAGGTAAATGGGTACCGCTTTGGTGGGAAGGGAACAGCGTCCTGTGTGCCTCGGCGTCTAGTCATGCCGGCCACATGACCACCGGAATGACTTCGGACAGCGCTGGCTCTTCGGCTTGGAAACAGAGGACCACATCCCTAGAGTCAGATTCAACTGGCTTTCGAGCAAGGGAAACTGTTACCTTTACCTTACCAGTGAAAAAGATACATTCTAAACAGTGGGGTGTACTGGTGGCTTAGCAATATTAGTTACTGTAGATTTAAAAGCAGACATTCAAGTTCTGGAAAGTCTTTGTCCAAACTACATACAGATATTCATTAAGGGGCAGCACATAACTCCCCTTTGTGTAAAGTAAAGGTAAAGGTTCCCTTGCTTGAAAGCCAGTCGAATCCGACTCTAGGGTTGCGGTGCTCATCTCCATTTCAAAGCCGGAGAGCCAGCGCTGTCCGAAGACGTTTCCATGGTCATGTGGCCGGCATGACTAAACACCAAGGTGCACAGAACACTATTACCTTTTGTGTATCAATGTCTCTTTGCCACCAAAATCTTCTAAAACTTTGGACAAGGAGAAATTACGGGACCGTTTATTCATGACACTTGAAGATGTAGTGTCCCAATAAACTAGAACTAACATAATATTAGGAGGTGACTTTAACGCTAGGATAGGCTCGGGAAATTTTGAATTGCGTACGGATATTTAAACCTATGTGGCTGAACAAGCATCTCTTTTGGATCGCCACTCTGTAGACTCTGTCATTAGTAAATCTGGTCTCAAACTTCTGGAGTTGCTCTCCACGTTTAATCTTTATGTCCTGCACGGGACAAGTTTTGATAAGTCAGGAGGTCCCTGTACATATCTATCCTCGTCATATGCCAGCACAATAGATTATTTAGCTGTTTCACCTGCACTTTTAGACCAAGTCGACTATTTTGAAGTAAGTGATAATCCAACCAGTGATCATAGAATCATAGAATGTTAGAATTGGAAGGGAGGCCCTGTAGGTCATCTAGTCCAACCCTCTGCACTCTGCAGGAGCATAGCCGAAAGATAGCCCTACAACATACCCGGAAGATGGTTGTCCAGCCTCCACTTGAAAACGTCCAGTGAAGGAGCATCCAACACCTCCTGAGGCAGTCTGTGCCACTGCTCAACCACTCTTAGGAAGTTTCTCTTTAGTGGATCACTTTCCACTAAAGCTAGTATTAAATTTTAACAATTGCATTCTTTTGGCCTCTACATCTGACCCCACTGTAGATTTAACCCCTGGCTACAGGAGACATAGGTGGTCAGAACAGCTACAATTAAGGGGAGGGGGAGAGAATGGGGCAATTGGCAAGAGAATTTATACACAACAATTAAAACTTTCTGCATCAACTTTCCCAAACAGCTCCCTCTTGAACAAACCTGTGATGTTGCATAAGAAGACAGTCATTCTAAGAAAGGGTTATTCCCCACCCCCATGCAGATTCTGTTATTATTAAAGGGAACACTTTCCCAATGTGAATGTCATAACTTAATATGATTATTCAAAAAAAAAAGAGAGAGAAGATTATCACTTGGCCAGTGGCCAGCTTTTAAAATTGTCAACACAGACATTATTAATTTCCTACAATAAATATTTTTTAAAAAGAAAGGATTGAAATGTTAGGATCAATGTCAAGGAAAGAAATCCGTTGCCGGCAGACAGGTAATCTTCTTTGTGAAACATGTGATGTGGAATTAGCCAGTAATCCAAAATGCCCATACAGGCCTTGAAAAGCCCACTGTCATAGTGATCAGATTTCTCTGTGGCTGGCTTCTTAAAAAAAAATCCAAAGAAGGCCTCTTTTCGGATGTAATTTATCATGGTTATCATAGTTATCACAGGTCCCAAAGTGTTAAAGGGTATCATTTTCTACTGCGATGTTACAGGACATGGGGTAATTAAAGACACATAATCGGGAATGGGAGGGGTCTTATTTGCATGGCCCATTAATGAATCTGATATCCAGAAAGCGAGCCTTCTTCTAGTAGTAGTGTAGTAGTACTAGTAGTAGTAGTAGAAGTTGGATTTATACCCTGCCCTTCACTCAGAGTCTCAGAGCGGCTTACAAACTCCTTTCCCTTCCTCTCCCCACAACAGACACCCTGTGAGGTAGGTGGGGCTGAGAGAGCTCTTTCCCAAAACTATCCTTGAGAGAACAGCTCTGACAGAACTATGGCTTGCCCAAGGTCATCCAGCAGCTGCAAGTGGGGAATCAGACCCGATTCTCCCAGATTAAAGTCCGCACACTTAACCTCTACACCAAACTGGTGTAGTCATTAAGAGCACGGCAGTGCAGTGTAGTAGTTAAGAGCACGGAGTCTAATCTGGAGAACTGGGTTTGATTCCCCACTCCTTCCTCCACATGAAGTCTGCTGGGTGACCTTGGACCAATCCGAGTTCTCTCAGAGCTCTCTCAGCCCCACCTCCCTCACAAGGTGCCTGTTGTAGGGAGAGGAAGGGAAGGAGAGTGTAAGCCCCTTTGAGACTCCTTAGGGTAGAAAGGAAAAGAGAGATGTAGAAAGCTACTCTTCTTCTTCTTGTGAGTTATATCTCGTGTCCATGAAGCAGATTCAGGTGGGTGGCCATGTTGGTCTGAAGCAAAAGAACTAGAGTTACCAGGTCCTGCCATGCTGCCAGAGGGATGGGTACCCATTCTTTCCTGGAGTTCTTCTGGCCTCGAAACCATAGAGTTTTGTGCAAAACCTAGAGCGTCTCCCCCGGCATTGGAAATGCAATGACATCACTCCTGGGTGACGCCATTGCCCCACAAGTTCTCTCAGAGCTGTTGTCTCAAGAGCAGTCCTGAAGAGAGCTCTCCCAGCCCCACCTGCCTCACAGGGTGTCTGTTGTGGGGAGGGGAAGGGAAAGGAGATTGTAAGCTGCTCTGGGACTCCTTCGAGTAGTGAAGGGCAGGGTATAAATCCACTCTCCTCTTCTTCCTCCTCCTCCTCCTCTTCCTCCTCCTCTTCCTCTTCTTCCTCTTCTTCTTCTCCTTCTCCTCCTCCTCCTCCTCCTCCTCCTCCTCCTCCTCCTCCTTCTCCTCCTCCTCCTCCTCCATGCAGACCCCTACACCTTGAATTGGTCTCAATTCATAGTGTCTAAAACCAAATCCGAAGGAGGACTTGGGATATTGAAGCTCAAGTAATTAATGCCGTTAGCTCTGGAGTCTGTTCTCCACGTTTTCTTGGGCTTTCCCCTGCTCGAGACTCTCTGGCCCAGTATTTTTCTAATTTGGCAAATCCCTCACATCGTAGAGCTTTTATGCTTGCCGGATTGAACCTCTTCCCCTCGGGAGTTCTGACAGGCAGATATAAGGGTATTCCCTATAAAGAAAGAGTCTGTACCTGTCTTTACAAGGAACCTGGTTCTGTACAACATATTCCTTTCCGTTGTTCTCATTACACTTCACTGCGTCGTTCCTTGATCTGTAAAATCTATATCTAATAATGACTTAATTCTTTTGTTGTCTGACAAATCTTCTGAAATTACTGCATCTGTCGCTGAGTTCCGATCATGTGTATGGAAGTGAAGGGTTCGAGACTGTAATACTTAAATGTACTTTTCGCCCCTCCATTTTATTAATTTTAAATGGATTCTGTTTTGGGGGGACCTTGTTTTTTATGTAAGTGTATATTTATTAGAGGAGCTGCAGTGGCTCAAGTGGTTAAGATGCTGAACTGCAGGCTGTGGAAGGTCCGTAGTTCAGCAGTTCGAGACCCGAGAGTGCCGCATGACGGAGTGAGCTCCTGTCTCTGGCCCCAGCTCCTGCCAACCTAGCAGTTCGAAAGCAAGAAATTGCAAGTAGATAAATAGGTACCGCTTCAGTGGGAAGGTAACAGCGTTCCGTGCACCTTGGTGTTTAGTCATGCCGACCACATGACCAAGGAAATGTCTTCGGACAGCGCTGGCTCTTTGGCTTTGAAACGGAGATGAGCACCACAACCCTAGAGTCAGATTCAACTGGCTTTCGAGCAAGGGAACCTTTACCTTTACTATATTTATTGGTGTCAAGTTTCTGGTTATATATATATATATATATATTGTTGTATTAGGGAAAGGGAAAGGTCTCCCTTGCTTGAAAGCCAGTCGAATTTGACTCTAGAGATGTGGTGCTCCTCTCCATTTCCAAGCCGAAGAGCCAGCGCTGTCCAAAGACATTTCCATGGTCATGTGGCCGGCATGACTAGATGCCAAGGCGCACGGAACACTGTTACCTTCCCACTGAAAGGTACCTATTTATCCACTTGCAATTTCTTACTTTCAAACTGCTAGGTTGGCAGGAGCTGGGGCCAGAGACAGGAGCTCACTCCGTCATGCGGCACTCGGGTCTCAAACTGCTGAACTACCAACCTTCCAGTCTGCAGTTCAATGTCTTACTATGTATTACTATGCCATTAAAGGTTTCCCTTCCTTCCTTCTTCTTCTTACCCCGGGCTGCTGAGCAAGAGATCTTCGCTATGCAGTAGCCTTGACCATCTTATTACTGGCTGATGCTAGAAGCTCCAGGTGCCAACCATGAAAAAGGGAGGGAGCACTGGTACAGATCTCACTATTAAACAGTTTGGTGTAGTGGTTAAGTGCGCGGACTCTAATCTGGGAGACCCAGGTTTGATTCCCCACTCCTCCACTTGCAGCTGCTGATGTGTCCTTGGGTCAGGAACAAGCTCTGGCACAGCTGTCCTTGAAAAAAGAGCAGTTTCTGTCAGAGTTTCTCTCAGCCCCACCTACCTCACAGGGTGTCTGTTGTGGGGAGGGGAAGGGAAAAGAGTTTGTAAGCCACTCTGAAGATTCCAAGTTAAGGGCGGGGTATAAATCCAATCTCCTCCTCCTCCTCCTCATCCTCATCCTCATCCTTCCTCTTCTTCTTCTCTTCAAAGGAAGTTTAGAAAATTGTCAGGCACTTCAGAAAGTCAGTCAAACACCAGGCTTCATGAAGAAGATAGCGTTTATTGAAAGCAGTTCTAAAGGCACGTTAACATCTCTTTGTCAGGGATGACTCAGTCAAAAGAAGCATCTACAATTATACCCACTCCCCCCCCCATCTACCAATGGTCACTAAGCCCGTGCACGGGAAGAGGTGCAGAAGTGGTAAAGCAGTAAATAACCAAAATGCCCCAAAGCTGTCTCAGACAGAGAAAACAAGAACTGTGAGACCAAGGACATTTGGTGAGATAACAGGCTGCCCAGGCCATGGGATCGTGGGTCTCCTAGGCAACCTGCACACCTCCCTACATTCCAATCGTGAAAAGTTGCAGACCATCCCTCCCTCCTTCCCTTCCATCCATCTCATGGCAGGACTACCTGACAAAAATTTACTGAGGGCCAAAAGTTAAAAAATAACAACATAAGTTAGTGTACAAAAGAGTGTTACAAATGCACACATACACAAAAAAGGACAGTGTATGATCTGACCTGACCTGAAGAGTTTCGGATCACGAGAGCCTTCTTAGACAGATCAGCCAATGTCATAATGCCCCTGTATAAATCATTGGTGTGACCTCATTTGGAGTACTGTCTACACTTCTGGTTCACCACACCTCCAAAAAGATATTACAGCTTTGGGAAAAGTGCAGAAAAGGGCAACTGGAATGAGAAAAGGGCTGGAACACCTTCCCTATGAAGAAAGGTTAAAATGCTTGGGGCTTTTTAGCTTGGAGTAACGACGGCTGAGGAGTGACATGATCGAGGTTTATAAGATTATGCACGGGATAGAGCAGGTAGAGAAGGAAATACTTTTCTCTCTTTCTCATAATACAAGAACTCGTGGGCACTCCATGAAATTGCTGAGCAGTCAGGTAAAAGCAGATAAAATGAAGTCCTTCTTCACCCAGAGAGTGATTAACACATGGAATTCACTACCACAGGAGGTGGTGGTGGCTACAAGCATGGACGGCTTCAAGAGGGAATTAGATAAACATATGGAGCAGAGGTCCATCAGTGGCTATTAGCCACAAAATATAGAGAGGAACTCTGGGGCAAGTGATGCTCTGTATTCTTGGTGCTTGGGCGGAGGGGTCAACAATGGGAGGGCTTCTAGTGTCCTGGCCCCACTGGTGGACCTCCTGATGGCACCTGGTATTTTTGGCTACTGTGTGACAGAGTGTTGGACTGGATGGGCCATTGGCCTGATCCAACATTGGCTTCTCTTATGTTCTTCAGAGGCGAAATAGTGCAAAATACAACAAGCAACAGAGTCCCTGTAACACATGGAAGGCAATTCAAAATAAATAAAATAGGACCAAAACTGGAGTGTTCCGATATGGAATCAAATGACACACCAAAAAGGTTTCTATTTGGGGCCATAAATATATCTGGCCTTGTGTCGGAAGTAGTTGTATATGTTGGAAATAATATGTACCTTCTGGTTTAGGTCCTAAGAGTACAAATAGAATTGCCTTGTCGGGAACAACGTGCCATCAATATGTAACTAAGGCCGAATCTGCATTTGTCTTTCCCACTGATGTCCCAGCCTTCTGACTCTGTCTTCAAAAAAGCTGTCTACATCCGCTTTCGTTTTCACACTTCAACAGTGCTAGCATACTTTTGCATGTCTGCATATGCTTATCACCCGATCGTGATAACCGCTTTAAATGAATCTTCTCCAAACAATTCTTCAAACAAGCATAGAGAAAGCCGGCGTCACAGTAGCATGAGACTGATTTAAAAATGCAAATGCAGATGCAACCTAAGACACTCCCCTGAACTAGGGGTCCCATTCCCTGGTGAGGACACCGTACCATCCTTCCCATTGTCTGCTACTGGTCTGAGCAGTGGCCGGAGACATGATGTGCCATGTCACTTCGAGTAGGAAAAAAACCCCAGAAGTGGCTTAGCACAGCTCTAGAAATTGCTGGAAACTCTATGGTCTTGCCATAGAGCTTCTGACAATTCCTAGAGCGGCCTATGTCACTTCCTTTTCTTTCAACCTTGAGTCACGTAGATGAATAGCAACTCAAAAGTTGTCTTTTTCAGAGGAGTGAGTTCCCACATCCGGCACTCTCAAGAGTAAAGTAAGCCAAGGGTTATAAATTGTGGCTGTCCATACACGCACCTGTTAAAAACCCTGGGCCCAAAAGCCAAAATGACAAGGCCCATTCTTAAGTGAAGGAAGAAAAAGAAAACTTTCAGTACAATGACCTAAAAAAAAATCCATTTTTCAAAGTAAGTGAATTTCACAGTGTCTCGGAGTGCAAAAGAGCTACGGACCGGGTTTTATTTCTCTTTCGGAAAGTGTGAAAGATTGCTTGCTATGGTTTTCTTTCTCTCCATTTCAAAAGGGAAAGAAATGTGGCCGGAGAGACAATACCGTTAAAAAAAGCCCAACACCTAAAACCTGAAAGGATAAATAAAACAAACATTGCCCCATCCTCTTTTTACCTCTTCCTGTCTGTAGGAGAAATCACTCAGGAAAATCTTCAAGGTTAAAAAAAAAGATAATGTCTGTATGTCGATATGGCAGAAACGTGTTGCTACCAGAGATCTGACTTTTTGGGGTTAAGATCAGTAGTGGCCCAAGGCACGGAGTCACCTGAAGTTGCCATCGATAAATTACAGCTAATGTTGAGAGTACAACATCACCATCAGTGAGAAACTCGTCCGCCTCTTGTTGCACAAGAGAACCACTGGCAGAGCTGTTTTTGGTCTGTTCTCACTGACAATGTTTTATTTGATTCACTGTACATTTTACAAAGGGGCCGCAGTGGCTCAGGGGTTAAGACGCTGAGCTGCAGACTGGAAGGCCTGTAGGTCGGCAGTTTGAGACCCTAGGGAGACCCTAGGGAGACCGCATGACGGAGTGAGTTCCTGTCTCTGGCCTCAGCTCCTGCCAACCTAGCAATTCGAAAGAAGAAGAGATTGGATCTATACCCTGCCCTTCACTACCCAAAGGAGTCCCAGAGTGGCTTACAAACTCCTTTCGCTTCCCCTCCCCACAACAGACATCCTATGAGGTAGGCGGGGCCAAGAGAGCCCTGACAGAAACGGCTCTTTTTCAAAAACAGCTGTGCCAGAACTATGGCTTGCCCAAGGCCATCCAGCAGGTGCGAGTGGAGGAGTGGAGAATCAAACCCGGTTCTCCCAGATTAGAGTCCGCACACTTAACCACTACACCAAACTGGCTATTACCAGAAATTGCAGGTAGATAAATAGGTACAGCTTCAGTGGGAAAGTAACAGTATTCCGGGTGCCTCGGCGTTTAGTCCACGTGACCATGGCAACGTCTTCGGACAGCGCTGGCTCATAGAAGCATGACCTTTTTGAGCCTGCGGATGCCTTTGGAATTCTGACCCCCACAAAATGGCTAACGCAGGAGGTGGAGTCAGCCACACAATGGCTCCGAAATTCATTTTAGCTGGTTTGATTCAGTATAAGACAGTTCCCTGCGTTCAGGTCTCCCCTGTAGAAGCCATGTTGTTTTGCCTGTGCATTGACTGGCCATTTGTGGTAAAGAACAGAATTCTTTAGTTTAGGTTTCTCTCTCTCCTTTTAAATGCAACATGGATGTGAATGGTGTCTATGTCAATAAATGTTTTCCCTTTTTTTACAGTACACTTGCTTGGAGTTTATTTACTGCACATTAAATCATACTTCTATGATTGTGCGACTTTGTTATATTATGTAATGCATATCCCCGATATTTCTTAGGTTTTCTAGCTTATTTGACTGGATGCACCCTGATAATTCCTTTCCTGTTGTCCGCCCCCTCTTGTATCAGTTTAAATCCAAGGTAACTGGTTTTACCCCTTCCGCCAGCTTTCTGAAATGCCTGCTGCATCTAGCTTTGTGCTTAACGTCAAGCACTTTAGTTCTCCACTACAAGCACCTGCCCCTTGATAAGAGCTCCAGGCTACAGGAAATATTTGGCATAAGTCGATTCACAATCAGCGCTGGCATCCCCTAGCACCCAAAGTATTTCCTGTCATCTGCAAATTTTGAGGGTGCCATCGACACGCTACGAAATATTACAATCAACTGGAAAAAGCATTGCATCCTATAAATGGCAGGTGTATTCTCGATGACTACATTTTGGTGAAACAGCCAACTATTAAAAAAAAAAACTTAGGTGGGAAACATCTTACCTTTTTGAACAACACAGGCAAAACCCTAATAGTTTTGGTGAAGCTAGGGAAAAAAAATTGTGGAATTTTTGCTAGCCCTCTCTGCTATGTATTTGTATACTGTTACTTCTGTGTGTAGGGCAGCGGTGGCTAAGAGGTTAAGATGCTGAGCTGCAGACCGGAAGGTCTGTAGTTCGGCAGTTCAAGACCCGAGTGCTGCATGACGGAGTGAGCACCCGTCTCTGGACCCAGCTCCTGCCAACCCAGCAGTTCGAAAGCAAGAAATTGCAAGTAGATAAACAGGTAACACTTCAGTGGGAAGGTAACAGCACCTTGGCATTTAGCCATGCCAGCCACATGACAACGGAAATGTCTTCAGACAGCACCGGCTCTTCGGCTTGGAAATGGAAATGAGCACCGTCCCCTAGAGATGGATTCAACTGGCTTTCAAGCAAGGGAAACCTTTACCTCTGTGTGTCTGTGTGTTTGTGAGAGAGAGATATTTCATATCTTAAGATACTTAAGAGACGCAGCAAAGGGATCTGGCTATATGCCATAAGAAGGGTTGCTAGGCAGTGCTGGGCAACAGGGGTGGGGGATGGGGGAGGCAGCATCCCGGGAGAAAAAAAATAAAATGAAAGATAAGGCCTTGTCCATTTATAGGAAGTTTAGACTATAGAGTTCCTGCTGATTCCTAGAGCGACCCAGGGTGACAAGATTAGTTCTAGGATCCCTGGAAATTCTATGGTACTTCATAAGCAGTGACAGGGAGCACTGTATCATTCTGACGTCATCTGGTACACACACAAAAGGAAGATGGAGAAATCAGTAACCTGGGAAAGGAGCTTTTTTAACATCTTAACTTGTTTAGTGCATTTTTAAAAAATCCCATCTTTCTTCCAAGGAAGTCGGAGTGATGTCGAAGGCTTTCACAGCCGGAGTTCATTAGTTGTTGTAGATTTTCTGGGTTGTGTGGTTGTGGTCTTGGCACTGTAGCTGTGACTGTAGCATTGGAAAAAGTGCAGAGAAGGGCAACTAGAATGATAAAAGGGTTGGAACACCTTCCCTATGAAGAAAGGTTAAAATGCTTGGGGCTCTTCAGCTTGGAGAAACGACGGCTGAGGGGTGACATGATCGAGATTTATAAGATTATGAATGGGATTGAGCAGGTTGAGAAAGAAGTACTTTTCTTCCTTTCTCACAATACAAGAACTCGTGGGCACTCTATGAAATTGCTGAGCAGTCAGGTTAGAACAGATAAAAGGAAATACTTCTTCACCCAAACAGTGATTAACATATGGAATTCACTGCCACAGGAGGTGGTGGCAGCTACAAGCATGGACAGTTTCAAGAGGGAATTAGATAAACATCTGGAGCAGAAGTCCACCAGTGGCAATTAGCCACAGAGTATAGATGGGAATTCTCAGTCTGGGGCAGCTGATGCACTCTATTCTTGGTGCTGGGGGGGGGCAGCAGTGGGAGGGGCTTCTAGTGTCCTGGCCCCACTGCTGGACCTCCTGATGGCACCTGGTATATTTTGGCCGCTGTGTGACAGAGTGCTGGACTAGATGGGCCATTGGCCTGATTCAACATTGGCTTCTCTTATGTTCTTATGTTCTTATGACTGTCATCCTGGATGCCACAGCTACTGGCGAAATGTCAGGTCCTACAATGCCAAGACCACGGCCACACAACCTGGAAAATCTACAGCAACTAAAGGATGGAGTGACTCACCATTCTTATCCTCAAAACAAGCCTGTGAGGTAGGGAGAATCAGGGGTCCAAGGCAGTTTGTACATTTCATGGGGGGGGGGGGGCGGCGTGGCTCAGTGGATGAACATCCGCTTGGCGTGAAGAAGGTCCCAAGTTCAATCCCCAGCATCTCCAGTTAAAAAGGACCAGGCATTTTCTTTATCATTATTATTACCATCCTGCATAATGCAGACCAAAAAAGAAAGAAAGAAAAGAAAGGACTTACTAGAATATGATGGAGACTCTGGCTTCCATGATTTATAGCTCGAGCTGCCTCCGTGTTACCCTTCAAGCATTCCGACTCCGACTCCGGCATGATGTCGGTTCTCTGTTGCTTCGTATTACTGGACATACTTGTAAAGGTCTCCAACCACTTGAGCAGGGAGAATCGGGTGGGTCTTTCCCCCAGCATTCTATGCATGATAGAATGAAGTTTGGGCGTAGTGGTTAAGTGCACGGACTCTAATCTGGGAGAACCGGGTTTGATTCCCCACGCCTCCACATGCAGCTGCTGGGTGACCTTGCGTCAGTCACAAATTCATGCCAGCCGATGGTATGGAAGCCTTCCACCTGAGACCCCGGAGAGCTCCTGCTAGTCTGGGTTGACAGTGGACCGACGGTCTGGTTCAGTAGAAGGCAGCTGCATGTGGTCATGTGCCCAAGGGGAGGCATGAGTGCGGATCTGCCCCAGTCCTGGTTGATCACTCTAACCAGCAAGGGATCATTTTCCATGAACACCGGCCGAGTTCAGACCGGCAGTTTGCCCCGAGAGAGGTGCATTTCAGCAGCGTTTCACAAGCGGATTAAAGGGGGCGTTCACACAGGCACATCTGTCTGGCATTCCCCAGCCATACTCAACCCATCTTGTAACCCTTCCCTCCCGAGTTTAAAAGATACCTGTTAAAATTATGAAAGGAATAGAAGATATCAAAGTAACCAGATTGAAAGAACTTGAATATCAATTCCTGACAAAATGGTAGAAGACACCAGCACAGCTAGCTAATATGATTCCAGGACTGAGTTCGATGTGCTGGCACTGTAAACGTTCTAAAGGCTGGTATGCACACATGTGGTGGGAATGTGCAGAAGGAAAGACCTTCTGGAGGGAAATTATTGAAATCATTAGAAAAGAATGCAGGATAACATTAACTATAGATTTTAATCTAATGTTGTTAAGCACAATAGGAAGCCCATTATTGGATTGTTGTTGTTGTTGTTGTTCAGTCGCACAGTCGAGTCCGACTCTTCGCGACCCCATGGATGAGATCACGCCAGGCCCTCCTGTCTTCCGCTGTTCGCTGAAGTTTGCTCAATTTCATGTTCGTTGCATCGATGACACTGTCTAACCATCTCATCCTTTGCTGTCCCCTTCTTCTTTGACCTTCAGTCTTTCCCAGCATCAGGGTCTTCTCCAGTGAATGCTCCCTTCTCATTGGGTGGCCAAAGTATTTGAGCTTCAACTTCAGGATCTGGCCTTCCAGGGAACAATCAGGGTTGATTTCTTTTAGGATTGAATGATTTGATCTCCTTGCAGTCCAAGGGACTCTCAAGAGTCTTCTCCAGCACCATAGTTCAAAAGAATCTATTCTTCGGCGCTCGGCCTTCCTTATAGTCCAACTCTCGCAGCCATACATTACTACGGGAAATAGCATTGCTTTGACCATGCGGACTTTTGTTGGCAGGGTGATGTCTCTGCTTTTATCATACTGTTTAGGTTTGCCATCGCTTTCCTCCCAAGGAGCAGGAATCTTTTAATTTCGTGGCTGCAGTCACCATCTGCAGTGATCTGGGATCCCAGGAACGTGAAGTCTGTCACTACTTCTACGACTTCCCCTTCTATTTGCCAAGGAGTGATGGGGCCAGATGCCATGATCTTAGTTTTTTTGATGTTGAGCCTCAAGCCCACTTTTGTGCTCTCCTCTTTGACCCTGAGCAAGAGGCTCTTGAGGTCCTCTTCACTTTCTGCCATCAGAGTGGTATCGTCTGCATATCTGAGGTTATTGATCTTTTCCCCAGCAATCTTAACTCCAGCTTGTGATTCATCCAGGCCGTTATTGGATGGGACTGCTCAAAATCTAGTTAAGGCCATGATACTGGCGGGAAAGGCGGCTATAGCTCTGGGGTGGAAAGACAAAAGTAAACGGATGATAGAAATCTGGCACAACTATTTGTTTGCCTTTATACAGTCGGATATCGTGGCGTCAATCACCAAGAGAACAACATGGGAAGAAAAATCCACAGAAATCAAGACCAGATGGAAGATCTACCTAGAATGGATACTGAAAGAAAGAAGAACAGACATTCAGTGGAAGATTAGGACTTTGTGCCCAAGGCTGCAGGGAAAAGACTAAGAATAAAAGGGAAGGAGGGAGGAAAGGGGTGAAATTGTATATAGCTACAAATATTCGATGCAACAGACTAAACAAGCATTATAATAAAAAAAATATGTATAATTTTTTTTAAAAAAAGATACCTGTTAAAAGTGGTATCAAACCCCCAAAAGCATGTCTATCCTGCACATATCCTGCACCAACACAGTGTGAATGCTAAAATGTGTGTTTTTTTGCTTGTGTGCATCTATACCTTGTGGCTAATAGCCACTGATGCTCCATATGTGTATCCATCCCCCTCTTGAAGCTGTCTATGCTTGTAGCTGCCACCACTTCCTGCGGCAGTGAATGCCATGTGTATCAGAGGGAACTCTATGGTAGAATCCTAGAGCAACATCATGGAGAAGAAGAAGAAGAAGAAGAAGAAGAAGAAGAAGAAGAAGAAGAAGAAGAAGAAGAAGAAGAAGAAGAAGAAGAAGAAGAAGAAGAAGAAGAAGAAGAAGAAGAAGAAGAAGAGGAGGAGGAGGAGGAGGAGGAGGAGGAGGAGGAGGAGGAGGAGGAGGAGATTGGATTTATACCCCGCCCTTCACTGCCCAAAGTCTCAGAGCGGCTTATAAACTCCTTTCCCTTCCCCTCCCCACAACAGACACCCTGTGAGGTAGAAGAAGAAGAGGAGATTGGATTTATACCCCACCCTTCACTGCCCAAAGGCGTCTCAGAGCAGCTTACAAACTCCTTTCCCTTCCCCTCCCCACAACAGACACCCTGTGAGGTAGAAGGAGAAGAGGAGATTGGATTTATACCCCGCCCTTCACTGCCCAAAGGCGTCTCAGAGCGGCTTACAGACTCCTTTCCCCTCCCTGCCCCACAAGAGACACCCTCTGAGGCAGGTGGGGCTGAGAGAACTTCTGACAGAAACTGTCCTTGAGAGAACAGCTGTGCCAGAGCTTTTGACTGACCCAAGGTCACATCAGCAGGTGCAAGTGGAGGAGTGGGGAATCAAGCCCGGTTCTCCCAGATTAGAGTCCGTGCACTTAACCACTACACCAAACTGCTTTTACAGCTTTGCCCTGGAAATGCCATTGCACTGTTGATGCAATGGTGATTTTTTTCCTGCAAACCCCCCCACCACCAATGCTCCCTTCTAAGCTGTGGAATCTTGTGAGCAAGAATTGTACTTTGTGAGCTACGGGCATTAAAGTGGTGCGCAATCGATTTGGCCCCTGCATCGGTTTGCTCTGGAGCCCTCCTTCCTGAGCCAAGACAAAAAAGTGTGAACTGGAAGCGGAAAAAACTGTGAGCTAGCTCACACTAACTCAGCTTAGAGGGAACACTGTCCCCAACCTCCCAAGTAGGGTAGCCAGATTTTTTGGATTTATTTGTTTTTAAAGTTTCAATAGTAGCCACATGGTTTTTCGTATTACATTAAGACGGTGTTACCGGCAGACATTAATGTAACCCTCGCATAACTGTGCAAGATGAAACAATGGTGTGCCATACTATATAGTGCGCTGTCTCCCTCCATGCAAGAAAGCCATAGTGGTCTACTGCCCAATGTTAATTTGGTCTCCTGCTTAAGGTCTCCTGCTCCGTTCCTAAGTGGCTTATGTCATTCTCCTTTCCTCTGTTTTATCCTCACAACTACCCTGTGAGGGAAGTTAGGCTGAAAGTGTGTGACTGGCTCCAGGACACCCAGCAAGCTTCCATGGCAGAGTGGAGATTTGAACCCAGGTCTCCCAGATCCTAATCCGATACTTTAAGCACTACTTCAAACTGGGTCTGTGCTGTATGCTGTATGTTCATGTTTTATCTGTTCTCTCTTATGCCTTCCATATTTATGTATCCCACAAGATCTGCAGAAGAAGAAGGAGGGGAGGAGGAGGAGATTGGATTTATACCCCGCCCTTCACTCGGGGTCTCAGAGCAGCGTGCAATCTCCTTTCCCTTCCCCTCCCCACAACAGACACCCTGTGAGGTAGGTGGAGCTGAGAGAGCTCTTTTGAGGACTGCCCTTGAGAGAACAGCTCTGAAATAACTTGTAACTGACCCAAGGTCACACCAGCAGCTGCATGTGGAGGAGTGGGGAATCAAACCCAGTTCTCTCAGATTAGAGTCCATGCTCCCAACCACTACATCATACTGTAACCGTATGCATCTTTATCATGATTTTGTGTCTATGCCTTTTCAAATGTATTCATACGTATCTTGCATCTGAGTCAGTCTGCAGTTTGCTTTTATGGTCTACTGTTCAACAGAGCCTTCCAATAAACAGCTTGACCATATCAGTAACACTTTGGATTTTGTGCCTTCCTTCTTACAATCATGTGCCCACATCAGGGTTTTAAGTACCTGTAGGCAGAGAAGCCCCCTGCTTAAGGGGAACAAATTTACTGTTGAAATTTCCAACTAGGACTGGAGAGACCTGGGTCAGGTCCCTGCTGAACCAGGAACCATGAAGGCGAACTTGGGCCAATCATCCTCTTCCAGCCTAACCAACCTCACAGGGATGTTGTGAGGATTTAATGGAGCAGGGAACTATATTCACCATTCTGAACTCCTTGGAAGAAGGGTGGGATCAAAAATGCTACGGTGGTGACTCTGGGTTTCCTTGATGGTCTCCCATACAGGTACTAATCAGGTATGACCTTGCTTAGCTTTTGAGATCCTACAAGATCAAGCTTTCCCGAGCCACCTAGGTGAGGGCAGGAATGTAATAGAAAGAGATATTCAACCAGTATTTCCTAAAAGCTGGCAGCAAAACCATGCACTGTTCCTTAACTGAGATCAAAGCTATCTTGACTGGCTCTTAATGCGGTTCTCCTGTTCCATTTCTGTGGAATGTCTTTTCAGTTGAAAAGGTAGTGTGTCTCTCTCTTCCCCCCTTTCTAGGGCTCTCTCGCTCTCTCGTTGCTAGCTCGGCTTTCTTTTCATCTCACTCTGGCATAATTGCAGAGAATGGCACTGTTTGTCCAATCTCGACAAATTGAGCTAATGCCAACCTGTGTAAACTATTTACCAAAATGGGTTGGTGCCATGGATCAAAGGAGTGAAGAGACATGATAGGGATGGGCACAAGCCTGCTCACAAACTGAAGTTCATCACAAAGTTTGCCCAGTTTGTGGTTCGTCAAGCGACGTTTGCAAACTAAAGAGCCACCTTGAACATCCACAAATTTTAAGGCGATTTGTGGTGGTCTGTGGCAGTTTGTGAAGAGCAGAAGGCAGGGGTTAAATGGCTCTGAACCATTTAAGCACCTGCCCTCTGCTCCCCACTGCTCAGCTGTTTGGTTTAAATGGCTCGGAACCATTTAAACCCCTGCTTTCTGCTCCCCACCACTTTTGATGGGGAGCAGAAAGCAGGGGTTTAAATGGCTCAGGGAAATCTGGAAAAGCTTCACCACTGTCCTGGCTAGCACAACATGAAAGATTTAAGCAAGGAACCTACGCCGGCTTGCCCATTAGCCAGAATCCTCAGCAAGCAAGAGAAATACCAGAGACTCCGAGTTGCTGTGCAGAAAACTCCCTTTTCTGTTCTACCCGAGCCAACTGTAGAAAAGCGATGGATTTTACATTTGTCATTAGCGTGCAACTTAGACAGTTGAACTCTATTATAATGTCTTCAGGAAGTATCTGATCCATTCCATTATCGCTGTGACAAAGAGAAAGAATTGCTTATGATTTCAGAAAGGTCAAACTCAACCAATGTTCTGTCTGTGTATGCTGCAGGTACGGGGATGATAATGGGTGGGAAAAGGGAAAAAAAAAAGTTTCAGAGATGAAGTTTACAGGCAGATATACAAAAAAAATTAACATTTAAAAAGAAACTCTTATCTCGGAGACATTTGCCACTTCCCTATTTTTCTTCCACGCGGTGGCTGGCAGTCCGTGTATTTATACATATTTATTTAACGGGGAGCCGAACAGCGGGGAGGTGCGGGGAAAAGAGAGACTAGAACAGAGACCTGAAATGGAGATTACCTTAAGCGACTCCATTTAGTCGAAAGATATTAATTATTGTCATATAATTAGATGCGTGCCTGGAATCGCTAGATGAGGTCAGAACGAACATTCGGCTCAGACGGTTCGCGTGCTGGGGAACACGTAACATAGGCAGATGGAAGGAGGAGAGCCAACCCAAAGGAAACAAATGAAAGGAGAAAGTTAAATTCCTCAAGTGTATATACATATATATATATAAATTAAGTACTGATGCTTTGCATAATATACATGAAGAGGCAAACTGCTTCAAGAGGGTGTCGTTTCAGGATACCTGAGACGAAGGAATGAGGGGCACGGAAATAAACCTGCTAGATGGAGATTCTGCTCTGCAGGGACAAGAGGTCTTGTTTGGAGTAGTGGTTAAGAGCGATGGACTCTAAGCTGGGAGAAGCCGGTTTGATTCCCTGCTCCTCCACATGCAGCTGCTGGGTGACCTTGGGTCAGTCACAGCTCTCTCAGAGCTGTTCTCTCAAGAGCAGTCCTCGAAAAGAGCTCTCTCAGCCCCACTTACCTCACAGGGTGTCTGTTGTGGGAAGAGGAAGGGAAGGAGATTGTAAGCCACTCTGAGACTCTGAGTGAAGGGTGGGGTATAACTCCAATCTCCTCCTCCTCCTCCTCCTCCTCCTCTGATTGTGTATAATGTGCCAATAAGTTGCAGCTGAGAGTTGGTGTCCAGATGACAGCTGTAGAGTCTGTAAAGAGCCTCGGGCTGTGGTTGGATTCTGTGCTATCATTGTATAAATAAGTGCCCATGGTAGCATGACTGGCATTTTTTCACTCAATCTCAGGCCTGCCAGCTGGCTCCTTATCTGTCTGGGTCAGACCTTGCCCTACTGATTCACGCAATGGTCACTCCCAGATTGGACTAGTGCAATTCGGTGTACTAGGGCTACCCTCGAAAGCACTTGAGAAACTGCAAGCAGTCCAGAATGCCGCTGCCAGGGTGCAGACCAGAACAACACAGTCGGCTCATATCACTCCAATTCTGCCGCAGCTGTACTAGCTCCCAATTAGTCGCCTGGTCCAATTCAAGGTGTTGGTGCTAATCCTCAAAGCCCTTAACGGTCTGGGACCTCTCCTTTATAACCCCCCACACTTCCTTCAGGGGTCTACGGGTCTCTTGCAGGTGCCCAGCCCCAGGACAGCTCGCTTTGTTGTCACCATGGGAAGGGCCTTCTCAGACATGGCCCCTACCCTGTGGAATGCACTCTCAGATGGCATCAGTACCCTGCTGGACTTGTTCAATCTCCACAGGGCATCCGAGGCTGAATTGTTTAGAACACGATATACATGTTCAGGTTGTTTTTGAGAGTGGCAGGGTGCCATCCACATATTTTAATAGTTTTAATAATTTAATGTTAATATTATAAGAACATAAGAGCAGCCAATGTTGGATCAGGCCAATCCAACACACTGTCACACAGTGGCCAAAAATACCAGGTGCCATCAGGAGGTCTGCCAGTGGGGCCAGGACACCAGAAGCCCTCCCACTGCTGCCCCCCACCCAAGCACCAAGAAAATAAGAACATAAGATAAGCCAATGTTGGATCAGGCCGATGGCCCATCCAGTCCAACACTCTGTCACACAGTGGCCAAAAATACCCAGTGCCATCAGGAGGGTCAGGACATTAGAAAACCTTGCACTGTTTACCCCTCCTCAAGCATCAAGAATACAGAGCCTCACTTGCCCCAAAGTCCCTATGGGCCTGATGGGCCTCTCCTCCAGATGTTTATCCAATTCCCTCTTGAAGCCGTCCATGCTTGTAGCCGCCACCACCTCCTGTGGCAGTGAAGTCCATGTGATAATCAATCTTTGGGTGAAGAAGGACTTCCTTTTATCTGTTCTAACCCGACTGCTCAGCAATTTCATGGAGTGCCCACGAGTTCTTGTCTTGTGGGAAAGGGAGAAAAGTACCTCTTTCTCTACCTGCTCTACCCCATGCATAATCTTATAAACCTCTATCATGTTATTACTTGTTACTAGTTGTTACTTGTTTTATGTTGTTTTACCTTATTGTTTTTCATGTTGTAAGTCACCATGGGACCCTTTGGGTGAGCAGCGGCTAAAAATTTAATAAGCAAACAAACAAATAAATCCCAGTCTGGGGCAAGTGATGCTCTATATTCTTGGTGCCGATCCAACATTGGCTTCTTTTATGTTCTTATGAATGTCAAGGTTAAATGAATGTGAGTAAAATCCACCCTGAGCCACGGTGAGTCCTGGGTGGAACCAAATGAGGGGGTCCGAGGAATGGCATTTGGAACACTTGTGCCGTCACTTTCCCATAGTCTGGTCAGTCCCCATGTTGGGGTGGGGGTTCTCCCAGTTTCGGGGGCTTCTCCCCACCACCAGCCAGCTGGCTGGCAGCTCCCCACCCCCAAACAGCGACGCCCACATGTGACTTCCCCAATGTGATGGCATCACCCGGAAGTGATGTCATCAGAGAGTCTCTGGTTTAAGGGCAAAACTCTATGATTTCAAGCCAGTTTTACCATAGATTTTTGCCCTTAAATGAGAGTGTCCCCGCACGACATCCCCAGTGTGATGTCGTCACTTCTGAGTGATGTCATCATGTTGGGGACATACCGGAACACCCCCAAATCCCCCCACCGGAGTGTGGAGGGGACTTGGCACCCCTATCTTCCCATCATTCATTAAATTAACTAACAAGACCCGGTGTTGTGTAGTGGTTGAGAGTAGAAGCGAGTAAGAGTCCAGTAGAGACATCACCCCGCCAACAAAAGTTCGCATGGTCAAAGCAATGGTATTCCCAGTAGTCATGTATGACTGCAACAGTTGGACTATAAGGAAGGCCGAGTGCTGAAGAATAGATTCTTTTGAACTATGGTGCTGGAGAAGAGTCTTGAGAGTCCCTTGGACTGCAAGGAGATCAAATCAGTCAATCCTAAAAGAAATCAACCCTGACTGTTCCCTGGAAGGCCAGATCCTGAAGCTGAAGCTCAAATACTTTGGCCACCCAATGAGGAGGGAGCATTCACTGGAGAAGATCCTGATGCTGGGAAAGACGGAAGGTCAAAGGAAGAAGGTGTCAGGTAGCCCTGTCGTGGAGTTGGAATGCGAGGGGAGTACTCGCAGTCTACCAGCCTCTGACCATTACTGTTCTAATGCATGTATGTTATCTTCTTCCTGACCTTGTAGTGTCTCCAGCTGCAGAACTCCTCTGCTGGGAATCAACGGCTTTTAGATTGTTTTGCCTGCTTTGCCCGCTTGCTTTGCCCGCGCGCGCGAACTATACCCATTGGCTTCAGCTCATTTAGGGGGTTGTTTGATTCCACTGTAATTTAGGGAGCCCTGCTGTTCCCCGGCCATTCCTGACACAAGCTGTACACGTGTCTTTAGTTATGATTCACCAATAAAGAGATTCTTCTACTGAAACCATGCATTGTGTGACCTGACTAAGGAGCCTGACAGAAGGGGACGGCAAAGGATGAGATGGTTAGACATTGTCACCAATGCAACAAACATGAAATTGAGCAAACTCTGGAGGACAGCAGAGGGCAGAAGGGCTTGGCGTGATGTGGTCTATGGGGTCGCAAAGAGTCAAACTTGACTGTGTGACTGAACAACAGCAGCAGCAGCAACAACAAATGCACTCTTTTCTTCTGGTTTTGTTGTTCAGTCACACAGTCAAGTCTGGTTGAAAAATTGTACCCAACAAGTGCTCGTAAATGGCTCTCCGTCTACGTGGAGGGAAGTCTCGAGTGGAGTACCACAGGGCTCGGTCCTAGGCCCGGTGTTATTCAATGTTTTTATAAATGACCTGGATGAAGACATAGAGGGAATGCTTATCAAATTTGCAGATGACACGAAGCTGGGTGGGATTGCTAATTCTGAAAAAGACAGAGTCAGGATTCAGAAGGATCTTGATAGGCTGGAACAGTGGGCTGAGGGAAATAAAATGAATTTCAGTAGAGATAAGTGCAAAGTCCTACACTTAGGTATAAAAAATCAAAGGCACAGATATAGAATGGGAGGGACTTGGCTTGACAGCAGCACATGTGAAAGGGATCTAGGGGTTATGGTTGATCACAAGCTAAACATGAGCCTGCAGTGTGATGCGGCTGTGAAGGAAGCTAATGCCATCTTAGGATGCATTAGCAGAAGCATTGTGTCCAGATCACGGGAGGTGGTCGTTCCGCTGTATTCTGCTATGGTCAGGCCCCACCTGGAGTACCGTGTCCAGTTTTGGGCACCAAATTTTCGGAAGGATGTTGACAAGCTTGAGCGGGTCCAGAGGAGGGCGACCAGGATGGTGAGAGGGTTGGAGTCCAAGTCTTATGAGGAAAGGCTGAGGGAGTTGGGTATGTTTAGCCTGGGAAAGAGAAGGTTTAGAGGGGACAGGATGGCAGTCTTCAAGTATCTGAAGGGCTGTCATGTAGAAGATGGAGTGGATCTATTCTCTCTTGCTCCGGATTGCAAGACTAGATCTAAGGGGTGGAAATGACAAGGGAGTCATTATCGGCTTAATATCAGGAGAAATTTCCTGACTGTCAGAGTGGTTGAGCAGTGGAACAGACTGCCTCGGGAAGTGGTGGATGCTCCTTCGCTGGACGTTTTCAAGAGGAGACTGGACAACCATATTTTGGGTATGTTGTAGGTATGTAGGGGTTTCGGCTGTGTTCCTGCAGAGTGCAGGGGGTTGGACTAGATGGCCTGCAAGGTCCCTTCCAACTCTAACATTCTATGATTCTATGAGTCTTCATGACCCCATGGACCACATCATGCCAGGCCCTCCTGTCTTCCACCATCCTCCGGAGTTTGCTTAAACACAGCTACCCATCTTGATTGACCTCCACGATTAAGAGGGTCGGACAAGTATCTGAGAGACCTGGGTTTGAATCCCCACTTTTGCCATAGCAGCTGGCTGGGTAGCCTTGGGCCCGTCACACTCTCGGCCTAACCTCCCTCACAGGGTTGTTGTGAGGATACAACGGGAGGGAGAACATTGGAAGCCGCTTTGGACCCCACTGAGGACGAAGGAGGCATGTGGATGAAGTAAATAAATAATTAAAATAAAAATTGATTTGAAAAGGAAGTGATAACCAGGGCCGGATCTGCTTAGCTTCTGAGATCTGACGAGATCATATTAGCCAGTTTGGTGTCGTGATTAAGTGCATGGGCTCTAATCTGGGAGAACCGGGTTTGATTCCCCACTCCTCCACTTGCACCTGGCTGGATGACCTTGGGCAAGCCATAGTTCTGACAAGAGCTGTCCTTGAAAGGGCAGTTCTGGAAAGAGGTATAAATCCAATCTCCTCCTCCTCTTCTTCTTCTTACCTGGGCTATCCCAGAGGGTTTTCAAAGAAAAAAGACTAACAGAGGTGGCTTGCCACTCTCCGCCCTTGCGTAGAGATCCTGGATTTCTTTGGTGGTCTCCCATCCAAGTACTAACTAAGGCTTAGCTTCTGAGAGTCAGGGCACCTTTGGAACCTAGTCCGTAGCATTCTGACTCCTTATGCACAGCAAATTCTCTGTGGGGCGTGGAAGTTCTCACCCCTTTCAAGCCAGCAATGCCCTTATACATTATTCAGCCACAACCTATCCGGTGAACATTAGCTGTGTTGCTTCGTTAATTGAACCAATCAATGAATATTCCTATAATATTCAAAGAAGCCCGGATTGGCAAAGGCGTGCAATCTTTTCTAATGTGATGGACTTTAAAGGTTAATGTGCTAGCAATTTACCTTTGGAATGCTGAATATTTAATTTCCTCTGAATTTTTAACTCCCCCTCCTTTACTCAAAAGTCATCTACTCGTGTGCAACCTCATTTGGAATACTGTGTACAGTTCTGGTCACCACATCTCAAAAAGGATATTATAGCACTGGAAAAAGTGCAGAGAAGGGCAACTAGAATGATAAAAGGGTTGGAACACCTTCCCTATGAAGAAAGGTTAAAATGCTTGGGGCTCTTTAGCTTGGAGAAACGACGGCTGAGAGGTGACATGATCAAGGTTTTTAAGATTATGAATGGGATTGAACAGGTTGAGAAAGAAGTCCTTTTCTCCCTTTCTCACAATACAAGAACTCGTGGGCACTCCATGAAATTGCTGAGCAGTCGGGTTAGAACAGATAAAAGGAAATACTTCTTCACCCAAAGAGTGATTAACATGTGGAATTCACTGCCACAGGAGGTGGTGGCAGCTACAAGCAGGGACAGTTTCAAGAGGGAATTAGATAAACATATGGAGCAGAAGTCCATCAGTGGCTATTAGCCACGGGGTATAGATGGGAATTGGGGCAGGTGATGCACTCTATTCTTGGTGCTGGAGGGGGCAGCAGTGGGAGGGCTTCTGGTGTCCTGGCCCCACTGCTGGACCTCCTGATGGCACCTGGTATATTTTGGCCGGGGTGTGAGAGAGTGTTGGACTAGATGGGCCATTGGCCTGATTCAGCATTGGCTTCTCTTATGTTCTTATGTTCTTATGTGTGCGCCACACAATAGAGCCACAATGAACTCAAGCAAGCTCACCCGTTCTCTGCTGTAAGCTTGGAAACAGCGAGTTGTGATTTCTCGAATTCACGAAAGAGGAGGCACGGGCTTGTCTCGGTTCACAGCTCCCAGCTCACACTGTCCGTGTGTTATATTGCTCCTGTGAGTAGGCTGTTAGCATAAGTGGTGTTTTGCAGGAGGCAACAGTTGACTGACTGCTAGAACTGATGCTGAGGTCTTCTTCAGACAACACTTGCTATGGAGGGATTGCTCTGGCAGGCTAGGCAAAGCACGGAAAATCCCAAAACGCAGCGGAGGTCGAGGCACCAGATCGGACAGAAAGACAAGAACAGAGTCGCACAATATTGGGTCAGTACACAGTCTTAAGGTTACCAGCAGTTTGCAGTCAGAGTCTCAGAAGCTGTAGTCAGGAGTCAGGCTACACAAAGCCGAAGTCAGGGAGCCAGGGGGGGACGTCACACAATCTGGGGTCAAGAGCCGAGAGAGTCAGGAAGCAAATCAGGAGACAGGAATGCAGGGTCCGAGGTGCAGTGATTCGTCTAAGCGACTAGTTGCCAGCACGAGTTGGGGATTAGCCGTAGTCAGGAGTCAGGTTACACAAAGCCAAAGTCGGGGAGCCGGGGGGACATCATGCAATCCGGAGTCAAGAGCTGGGAGAGTCAGGAAGCAAATCAGGAGACAGGAACGCAGGGTCCGAGGTGCAGTGATTCGTCTAAGCGACTAGTTGCCAGCACGAGTTGGGGATTCCAGAGAGCCGCCTTAAAAGCCCGTTCTGCTTGTTAACTAATTACCGGCTGCTCCCAGAGTCCTGGCTTCTGTCAGTACTCTGGATTGAGAGAACACCGACCTCACATGCGTGCTTCTTTGCTTCGAGTTGCCAGGTCTCGTCGTCTTAGATCTCTCAACCGATTCACAGCTGGAGGAGAATCGGGAGGTTTGGTGCTCGTGCTTGGCTCTGCAGGAGCAGCTCCAGGTGTAAATTCTCCTGTTAAAAGGTGCTCATCCTCTGCAGGACTTAGGTTTGTTACTTCCAAGGGTTCAGGGAGCTCGTTCTTGGATGTTAAAGGTGCAGAATCCCCGGGATCAGGGTCCACAGAATTGGGCTGCACAGTGGGCATGACACCGGGTCTGTACATAAGAACCCAAGGCGAGCCCTTCTGGCTCAGGCCAGTGGTCAACAAATAATTCCACTTCAGAGTTCACGGCCAGTGGAGGCAGTGACTGATTCCCCACAAGCAGCAGTGCCATCGCTGCTCTTCTGTTTCCCCCGCTTGGATTGCTCAATTTCACACTATTTGCTGCGCGGCCGCATTTTGACCCCGTAGCTCCCCCCAATTTCCTCTGTGTCTTCTTAGTCTCAAAAAACAAGGATCGAGAAGCCACGGGGGAAATCGGGAGGAGGTTTGGGTCAAAATGTGGCCGCGCAGCGAATAGTGCGAAATTGACCCATGCAAGTGGGGGAAACAGAAGAGTGAGGGCGGCACAGCTGCTTGTGGGGAGTCGGTCAGTGATGGTCACGAGTATAAATAGACTCCACGAACGAAAGCTTTGTGGCTGAACATAGCCTAACTCAAGCAGGACACAGTATCTTATTCCAAGACACTGAAAGGCTGGACAATACATCCACTTACCGTGTCAGATTACACAGGGAAGCCGTTGAAATTCATAAACAGAAACATAATTTCAACAGGAAAGAAGAGAGTTCAAAGATAAATAGGGCATGGTTTCCTGTCCTGAAAAACACAAAAGTCTCTACATCTGACAATAGCACTACAGATAAGATTAGAATTTCAACAGCCATTCCACATGCAAAAGAACCTCCTCAGGAAAGCTCCTCCATTAGTATGTCACAGCCTGGGGAACTCCTACAAGATAATTGCTCAGTCCTACCCACTTTCCTGAGTAGATATGAATTACCGGCCTACCATTTTTTCTTCTCACCTTGACACAGACAGTACTCCATCTTTCTGTGTTATACCTCCGAGGATGCCAGTCACAGCTACTGGCGAAATGTCAGGTCCTACAATGCCAAGATCATGGCCATACAGCCTGGAAAATCTACATCAACTAAAGAAGAAGAAGAAGAGAATGGATTTGTACCCCACCCTTCACTACCCAAAGGAGTCTCAGAGCGGCTTACAAACTCCTTTCCCTTCCCCTCCCCACAACAGACACCCTGTGAGGTAGGTGGGGCTGAGGGAGCTCTGACAGAAACTGCTCTTTTTCAAGAACAGTTGTGCCAGAAATATGGCTTGCCCAAGGTCATTCCGCAGGTGCAAGTGGAGGAGTGGGGAGTTAAACCCAGTTCTCCCAGATTAGAGCCTGCACACTTAACCACTACACCATACTGGCTTCGTTTATTTCTGTGTGACCCCAACTGCCAGATTTGAATAGAATGGGCCAAATCACACACACCAAATGGTCTTGATTCCATTTGAGAGAATTCTCCCCAAGGTTCCAACACCACTGATGGGAAATGGTGGTCTGATCTTGGTAAATTTCTGCTAACAATCCCATCAATCCGAGAAGTGGTCATGGTTTAGTGACAGAACGAGAACTTTCTGTGCAGAAGTTGAGCAGGAAGGACTGATGTTCAGCATCTCTGATGAAGGACTTCCCTGAGACGCAAACCAAAGGCCCAGTTACTTCCCACAGGACACGGAACGACGATGATCCTTTCCACCCTCTCATAGGCACACAAAGGAAAACACGGCACACCGCATGGCTGTCCTTGTGTGAGTGATGTCACTAATGGCAGACACTTGCCTTCATTATATGATTAAGCGAAAGAAAGAAATGAATTGTGAAGGGAGAGGCAGGTGGTTTATCGGTGTTTCTGGCTGCTCTCGGTAATAAGCACCTAATTGTTATTAATTCCTTTGGCAGTCTTTGCAGTCCCATTAATCATGCTGAAATTTCCTTGAAAGTTGAAGGAGGGTGGCGACGAAGGGGCATTTCATTTCGCAGGAGGAGAGGCCGCTTTGTGCTTTGGGTGAAGGTTGGCCATGGAATGGGAGCCGGGTCCCGTTCGAGGAAGCCAAGATGTCAAGGTCAGTTGGTGATCTCGAAGAGATCTTCTTGGTTATTCATCATTCATTAAGACTTGCACAGCCTTTGGGTAGGTGGAATATGAGGGTTTTTTTACCATATCCGTTGATGGCAAAACCTTAGCCAAGGACCTTGAATGACTGCCTGTTCTTCTTAAACCCAAACTCTGAAAGATGTCACTTAGAGAAACATCATGTCAATTGCCCAATCATTAATCCTATTATTTTAGCCCATTAAGGAACTAGTAATGTCTAGCATGTTCCTGGGGACTACGTGTTTGGTGGCTCATACCCCCAACCCCCTTTTTAGGGTATAAAGGGAGAGCATCTGCCTATGCTCTCTCTCACACACACACACTTCCTCTCTACCTGATCCAATCCTACCTTGCTGACTCTCAGTTTAAGCACTGCCCAGAGTCTACCACATGTTCTGCAGGTCAGGACATGACCCCTTTCCCTTATAGTCTCTCTTATTTTTTTTTTTCCCCGGCAGGATCGCTTCATCTCGTCAGACAGGTCAGTATCACCCAACCAATGAATTTATCCCGCTAACGCAAAAGTCTCTATACCTTTCTGTTTAATTTTCCTAGTTCTTTATTGTTGTGTGCATGCTTGGATTTTATTGCATGTGTGTGCAAATTCCCTAGTAAAGAAACTACTTCATTAAGATCTTGTCTCTGCGTCTATTTCTGGAAATCTGGACTAAGTGGGACTCCTGTATACATAGACTATTGCTCCCTTATATGCCTATTGCCATTCAATAATTATAATTCCTCAAGCTATTATTAAGAAATAAGGCAATTTGGCTAAAACTCCAGAGGAACTGGCTGGCCAATGTGTGGGACAGGATGCTGGACCAGATGGATCACCAGTCTTGGGTTGCCAGATCTGGGTTGTAAAATACCTGGAGACATTGGGGGTGGAGCCAGCAGAAGGCAGGGTTTGGGGAGGGGAGGAGCCTCAACATAGTACAATGCCATAGAGTCCACCCTTCAAAGCAGCCATTTTCCTCCAGGGGAGCTGGCCTCTGTCCAGGATTGCCAATAGCCATCTGGGCTCCCCAGATGAGAATTTCTTCTGCTCCCCACACCATGAAAAATATAAACTGGGACTGATTTCACACAAAAGCTGTGCCACCGTCAAGCCTCCCTTTGCCCCAATTCTATTGGACAATTTCCCACTGGAAGCCACACAGCTGTGTTTTGACCCGCGGCTTCACCTGATTTCCCCCGAGGTTTCATGATCCTGTTTTTTGACCTCCTGATATTTAGCCAGTAATAACCCCCTTGTAATTCCCACCCATTTGATCTAGTCTTGCGATCCAGAGCAAGAGAGAAGAGATCTGCTCCATCTTCTGCATGACAGCCCTTCAAATACTTGAAGACTGCAATCGTGTCCCTTCTAAGCCTTCTCTTTCCCAGGCTGAACATACTCAACTCTTTCAGCCTTTCCTCATAAGACTTGGATTCCAACCCTCTCACCATCCTGGATGCCCTCTTCTGGACACGCTCGAGCTTGTCAGCATCCTTCCTAAAATGTGTGCCCAAAACTGGACACAGGACTCCAGGTGAGGCCAAGAGTATTCTTGGTGCTCGGGTGGGAGGCAACAGTGAGAGGGCTTCTGGTGTCCTGGCTCCACTGCTGGACCTCCTGATGGCACCTGGTATTTTTGACCACTGTGTGACACCGAGTGTTGGACTGGATGGGTCTTTGGCCTGATCCAACATTGGCTTCTCTTATGTTCTTATGAGTGGGGGCCTCTTGGACTGATGTTCCGCTAGTGCCACCCTTTGTCCCCAACCTTGGAGAAAGGAAGCGAGCCATTGTAAGGCAAGTCCCTGGATTCCTATGTCGGCAAGGCGGTGGACCAGTAACTGATGGTCAACCGTGTTGAACGCCACCAAAAGGTCCAACAACATCAGCACTGCCAATCCACCTTGATCCAGATCCCTTTGGAGGCCGTCTGTGAGGGCAACCAGTGCTGTCTCCATCCCATGACCAGGGTGAAAACCAGACTGGAAGGGGTCTAAAATGGAAGCATCGTCCAAAAAGCTCTGTAGTTGGATCTCCACTGCCCTCTTTATTAATTTGCCCAGATAAGGCAAATTGACTACTTTACATGTGTAGAGAGCCAGTTTGGTGTAGTGGTTAAGTGTGTGGACTCTAATCTGGGAGAACCGGGTTTGATTCCCCACTCCTCCACTTGCACATGCTGATGTGATCTTGGGTCAGGCACAAGCTCTGGCACAGCTGTCCTTGAAAAAGAGCAGTTTCTGTCAGAGTTTCTCTCAGCCCCACCTACCTCGCAGGGTGTCTGTTGTGGGGAGGGGAAGGGAAAGGAGTTTGTAAGCCGCTCTGAGACTCCAAGTGAAGGGCAGGGTATAAATCCAATCTCCTCCTCCTCCTCCTCCTCCTCCTCCTCCTCCTCCTCCTCCTCCTCCTCCTCCTCCTCTTCTTCTTCTTCTTCTTCTTCTTCTTCTTCTTCTTCTTCTTCTTCTTCTTCTTCTTCTTCTTCTTCTTCTTCTTCTTCTTGTTTGCCACAGGTTTCTCTGTCTCTCTTTCCCTCTCTTTTGGCCCAGATTGTGAGAAAATGCCTTGCAAAACTGCATCGGGTACATCTGTTTTTGTCCCCTGATCCGTCGATGTGTAGAATTGCCTGTGCATATCAGTTGCTTGATTTAAACAAAACAAAACAAAAACATGAATGAAGCACACACTGGAGCATGTGAGATGTGAGCCAATTGTGGAAGTCCTCTGTGCAAAATCAAAAGGAAAGCAGAGGGGCAGGTGAGACCGGTCTCACCTGTGGTCCAAGAGCAGAATGAAAGGCAGGGAACCTGCTTTGTGGTTCACGCAGCTCATGTGTTCCGCTGTTTCTTCACCGTGATTATGGGGGGAACTTCTGTGAGACGAACGCAGGCCAGACTGTGAAGTGTTCTTGGCAGCCAGTCCCCATCTCAAAGGGACTCTTGATGTGTCAAAAGAAATGATATTTGAGTCGAGATTGGAATCTGCAAGAATTCATCCTTAATCAGACATGCCGAGGGTGACATCAACTCGGCTTCCCACCATGTTAATGTTCCAGGCGTCAAGAACACGGCTTCGGAAAACAAGAAGGCAGAAGCCAGGGAAGGAGACAAAGGAGGAAGACAAAATTTGTTTCTTGCATTGCTTTCTCCTTGGACTACCAGAGTTCCGAGTGATATACACAAGGTTTCTCCACTTTATCCTCAGAAGAATTTTTTAGCTTGGAGAATTTTTTAGCTTGGAGAAACGATGGCTGAGGGGTGACATGATCGAGGTTTATAAGATTATGCATGGGACAGAGCAGGTTGAGAAAGAAGTCCTCTTCTCCCTTTCTCACAATATTTATTTATTTATTTATTTATTTATTTATTTATTTCAATTTCTATCCCGCCTATGCCGGAACAATCTGGCGTACACAGTTAAAATGCGATAAAACGATAAATCCTCATGGGCACTCCATGAAATTGGTGAGCAGTCACATTAGAACAGATAAAAGGAAGTACCTCTTCACCCAAAGAGTGATTAACATGTGGAATTCACTGCCACAGGAGGTGGTGGCAGCTACAAGCAGGGACAACTTCAAGAGGGAATTGGATAAACATCTGGAGCAGAGGTCCTTCAGTGACTATTAGCCACAAGGTATAGATAGGAACTCTCAGTCTGGGGCAGGTGATGCTCTGTATTCTTGGTGCCTGCCGACCAGCTGGAGGGCCCTTTAAATCTAGGAGGCGGGAGGGGGGGCGGTGGTCATGGGCTGTGTGCTTAGCTCATAAAAAGACCCTTTAGAGATGGGGGTCATGGTGCATGGGGCTGGGGGAAATCAGCCCTGCACACCATGGCCCCCACTCCACTGGTGAAAAGACCCTATTGGGGGAGGGGTTAGGGGGCAGGGCTTCCCCTGCCGGCCAGCTGGCTGGGGGTGGATTGAAGCCCCCAGAAGCAGGGGAACACCCACCCAGACCTGGGGGCTAGCAACCCTACCCCAGCCAGCATGTGGCTACAGAGTGCAACTGCTGTCACTGCCAAGGATGTCACTGCTGCTGGGTGGGGCATGAGGCCGGATCACGGGAGGTGGCATCCCAACCAGATCATGAGAAGGCACACCAGTGTGTGGCAAGACAGGCGAGTGGGCAAGAGGCCAGTGAGAATGGGCTAGGGTCGCCAGCACTGCGTTGGCAAATACCGTGAAATTTTGGGGGTTGAGCCTGGGGAGGGGAAGAAGAAGAAGAAGGTGGTGGTGGTGGTGATGGTGATGGTGAAGAAGGCTTCTAGTGTCCTGGCCTCACTGCTGGACCTCCTGATGGCACCTGGTATTTTTGGCCACTGTGTGACAGTGTGTTGGAACAGATAAAAGAAAATACGGGTTAGAACAGATAAAAGGAAATACTTCTTCACCCAAAGAGTGATTAACATATGGAATCCACTGCCACAGGAGGTGGTGGCAGCTACAAGCATGGATGGCTTCAGGAGGGAATTAGATCAACATCTGGAGCAGAAGTCCATCAGTGGCTATTAGCCACAGGGTATAGATGGGAACTCTCAGTCTGGGGCAGGTGATGCACTCTATTCTTGGTGCTGGAGGGGGCAGCAGTGGGAGGACTTCTGGAGTTCTGGGCCCCACTGCTGGACCTCCTGATGGCACCTGGTGTTTTTGGCCACTGTGTGACAGAGTGTTGGACTGGATGGGCCATTGGCCTGATCCAACATTGGCTTCTCTTATGTTCTTATGTTCTTACTTAAGAAGAGGAGGAGGAGGAAGAGGAGGAGATTGGCGTTATACCCCGCCTTTCCCTCGGAGTCTCAAAGCAGCTTACAAACTCCTTCCTGTTCCTCTCCCCACAACAGACACCCCATGAGACAGGTGGGGTTGAGAGAGCTCTTTCCAGAACTGCCCTGTCAAGAACAGCTCTGACAGAACAATGCCTTGCCCAAGGTCCTCCAGCAGCTCCCTGTGGAGGAGTGGGGAATCAAAACCGGTTCTCCCAGATTAAAGTCCGTGCACTTAACCACTACATCAAACTGGACTTCAACCGGGTGGGATGCCATGGAAACCACCATCCAAAGGAGCCATTTTGCCCGGGGGAACTGATTGTAGTCATCTGGAGATCAATTCTAATAGCAGGAGATCTCCAGGTGCCACCTGGAGGTTGGCAACCCTATGTGGGTGGACTCCACCAAATCACCCAGGCCCTGTAAGCTGCTTCATCACATATGCTGATGCCAGGCCTGAATGCCCAAACATCAGATACTCTCCTAATGGCTGTTAGGAAGAAGAGATTGGATTGATACCCCGCCCTTCACTACCCAAAGGAGTCTCAGAGTGGCGTACAAACTCCTTTCCCTTCCCCTCCCCACAACAGGCACCCTGTGAGCAGTGTTCCCTCTAAGTTGAGTTAGTGTGAGCTAGCTCACAGTTTTTCAGCCTCCGGTTCACACATTTTTTGTCTTAGCTCAGGAAGGAGGGCTCCAGAGCAAACAAATTTATGCAGCAGCCAAATCGCTTGCTCACAAACTTAATGCCAGTAGCTCACAAAGCAGAAGTTTTGCTCACAGGACTCCACAGCTTAGGGGGAGCATTGCCTGTGACGTAGGTGGGCCTGAGAGAGCTCTGACACAAACTGCTCTTTTTCAAGAACAGCTCCGACAGAACTATGGCTTGCCCAAGGACATCCAGCAGCTGCAAGCAGAGGAGTGGGGGATCAAACCCGGCTCTCCCAGATTAGAGTCCGCGCACTTAACCACTACACCAAGTCCCCATCACTGTGCAAGTTAGAAGAAGAAGAGAAGAGATTGGATTTATACCCTGCCCTTCACTACCTCAAAGCGGCTTACAAACTCCCTTCCCTTCCCCTCCCCACAACAGACACCCTGTGAGGTAGAAGAAGAAGAAGAGATTGGATTTATACCCCGCCCTTCACTACCTCAAAGGCATCTCAGAGCAGCTTACAAACTCCTTTCCCTTCCCCTCCCCACAACAGACACCCTGTGAGGTAGAAGAAGAAGAAGAGATTGGATTTATACCCCGTCCTTCACTACCTCAAAGGCGTCTCAGAGCGGCTTACAAACTCCTTTCCCTTCCCCTCCCCACAACAGGCACCCTGTGAGGTAGAAGAAGAAGAAGAGATTGGATTTATACCCCGCCCTTCACTACCCCAAAGACGTCTCAGAGCGGCTTACAAACTCCTTTCCCTTCCCCTCCCCACAACAGGCACCCTGTGAGGTAGGTGGGGCTGAGAGAACTTCTGACAGAAACTGTCCTTGAGAGAACAGCTGTGCCAGAGCTTGTGACTGACCCAAGGTCACATCAGCAGTTGCAAGTGGAGGAGTGGGGGAATCAAACCCGGTTCTCCCAGATTAGAGTCCGCTCACTTAACCACAACACCAAACTGGCTCCCATATCACCTGTAAATTCAGGGGAGAAAATTCACCAGAGCTCTCATCCCCTGGAGAGGGAAACCTGCTGAATAGTTCTTGGATTTCAAACAAAGGAAAGCCAGAAAGGCCAACTCCCGCTCTGCAGTTACCAGAGACATGAAAAGCACCAGCAGGAGAATGAATCACCGATAAAGTTAAAAAAAAAAAAAACACACACACACACCAAACAACGCGGCTCTGGAATTCGGAGGAACCCTTAGCATAATTCTTTCATTTTCAATTTGGTTGTTTTCATTTTCCCCATGCGGATATGGCCCCATAAAAAACGGAGAAATCAGCTCTGTGCAATTAAAATGGCATAATAGCTGAAAGGAATGCATTGATAATTATGTTAAAATCTATAACATTAGAAATCTCTGGCACTTCCTGCCGTCCCCCCAGTTTGTTAGCTGTCAGCGGTAGCAGCTCGGTGGCAATAACCCAAATCTCAGCCTTCCTTAGGGCTAATTTATTGTCTCCAAAGACGGTTGAGAATGTGCTTGAGAGTCTTTGAAAAACCCAACAATCGAAGCGTCGATGTGCTCCGTGTGCGCTGGGAGCAGAAATGGGACTTGCTTTTCTCTTTAACTAACTCGTCCTTTGTATGTGTTCTTCGCAAAGCTACGGTTTCTGTAAATGGAGACCTTGGTGAACTGGGGGGTACCTAGCACCCCGGTAGGGTTGGCGGGCTCCAGGTGGTGGCGGGAGATCTACTGGGATTACACTCGCTCTCCGGGAGGCAGAGCTCAGTTCAGCTGGAGAAAATGGCCGCTTTGAAAGGTGGAGTCGATGGCATTATAGCCCATGGAAGCCCCGCCCCTCCCCAAACCCCACCCTCCTCCGTCTCCACCCCAAAGTATTTCCCAAATCTGAGCTGGCTACCCTACCCTCAAGTGAACATAAGAAAATAAGAACATCAGAGAAGCTGTGCTCCATCAGGACAACCCCTAGGTGCCATCAGGAGGTCTACCAGTGGGGCCAGACTTGTACAAGCCCTCCCACTGTTTCCCCCCCCAAACACCAAGAATACAGAGCTTCACTGTCCCAGAGAAAGTGTTCCATCTATACCTTGTGACTAAGAGCCACTGATGGACCTCTGTACCAAATGTTGTATCCAACCCCCTGTTGAAGCTGTCAATGCTTGTAGCTACCACCACTTCCTGTGGCAGTGAAATCCACATGTTAATTACTCTCTGGGTGAAAGAAGTACTGGCACGGCCAACCAGCAGGAAAGTAGGAGCCAGTATGAGACTAGGAACGGCTTATTAGGTCAATTCAGCCTTCCATCCACAGGCCCATTGCTGTGCCTACGACACCACCTGCCCATGGATGGATAATATGGAACTAGCTGGTCGACTATGGGGTTAAGCAGGAGGGAAGGTTCCCTGATTGGTTAGACCCCCAAATAAGAATGACAGCATTAGTGCTAGATAAAGATGGGGAGTCTTGCTAGTCTGTGGCAGTAGAAAAGAGAAAGAGTCCAGTAGAAGAAGAAGAGATTGGATTTATACACTGCCCTTCACTCAGAATCTCAGAGCAGCTCACAATCTCCTTCCCTTCCTCTCCCCACAACAGACACCCTGTGGGGCAGGTAGAGCTGAGAGAGCCCTTTCGAGAATGGCTCGAACAGCCCTGAGAGAGGAGGAGGAGAAGAAGAAGAAGAAGAAGAGAAGAGATTGGATTCACTACCCAAAGGAGTCTGAGAGCGGCTTACAAACTCCTTTCCCTTCCCCTCCCCACAACAGACACCCTGTGAGGTAGGTGAGGCTGAGAGAGTTCTTTCCAGAATTGCCCTTTCAAGGAAAACTCTTGTCAGAACTATGGCTTGCCCAAGGTCATCCAGTAGCTGCAAGTGGAGGAGTGGGGAATCAAACCCGGTTCTCCCAGATTAGAGTCTGCACACTTAGCCATTACACCAAACTGGCTTGCCCAGGGTCACAACAGCAGCTCCACGTGGAGGAGCAGGGAATCAAACCAGATACTCCCAGATTAGAGTCTGCGTCCCTAACCAATATACCAAACTGGGTCTCTTTAAGTGGCACTTTAAAGATTCACAAAATTAGTGGCAAGGCACGAGCTTTCATGAGTCACTGCTCACCTCTTCAGATATCTGAGGGAGCTCCTACCTTGCCACTAATTTTGTTAGTGTTCAAGGTGCCACTGGCTCTTTTCCACACAGCATTAGAGCTGCTTGTTAACCCATACATGGGAGTAATCAGAGAACACCCTGAGGCATCTAAGGATGAAGGGAAGGTTTTCCTGTCAGCTGCTCAGTGGCTAGGTGTCAAACTCACTCTACATCTTATTGCTCGTTTGCCATAGAAATTGGGAGGGGGCGTAGTAGGGTGTGAATTCCACATACTTTCACTTTTAACTGCCTTGAAGTAGAATGTTGCTTATCATGCCTGGGAACATCCACCGGCCTTGGGTCTCATCTTACACTGTCTGGCTTTTGTCTGTATGGCGGGAGATGTCATCAAAGTGGGAACACATAGCCATTAGTTTGGGCGAGTGGAATACCTGGGGGTGATTGGCTCCTAACCTTTTAGGGCCCTCATTTGAACTTTGTATATCTATTGCCTTCATGCTTCCATCTTCAGTTCTAATACAGCCAGTGTACAGGCTAGATTCTATCAATGTCTCAATAAACTCATCCTTCCTTGAAGTGAATGGTTTTGGCAACTGATTTCTCCAAGAGTCTGACACTATGTGGATGGAGAGGATGAGAAGACTTGAACAGAATCAGTTGAACCCTTAAATGCATAGTTTTCTCTGCAGGTGAGGATAAAGATGTAAGCAATACTGGCTGAGACTAGAACTGGGGTGATGCCAGTTCTGGTGGACAGCTGAGGGTATCCATCTATGGTAATCTATACTAAAAGAAAAGCCATCCTTTATTATTTATACAGATCAGTCATTAATAAAAATGGTGTGTGATTCATTTCTTGGACTCTTGGGTCTTCATTCTAGGGCATGAGGCCAGTGTCTTTTTAGAGTGTTCTTATTGCATTCATAAATATAAGAATAAGTTATTAGTCTTGCTTAGAGATATGAAGGCCTGGAAAAAAACTGGGGAAATTCTGGGTGAAAAAACAGTTGTTGTTTTCGTTTTTTTCCGAAAAATTGGAAAAAATTGAAAGAAGAAAAGAAAAAAAAAAGATTATGGAACATTTTATTTTAACATGATGAATAAAATATTTTAAGACAAGGTGTTCAAATATTTTCCAAATCATTTCTTAAAAAAAACCCTATGTATGGTATCAGGTCAATCTAATTTCTGTGCACTGAGGACAAACAAATCCTAGGTTACAAACTGAAATCTCCAATGCAAGAACAAGATGCATTTCTTCCTTCAGGAGATGCTATTGTCACAAGAAAAGAAAAGAAAAGTTTTCAATTTTGTTTTTGCATGTGGGTGGGTATGCTGGCACTCAGGGTTCACTAGGCCTCAAAGCATTGGAAGAAAATACAGAGCAAAAAAAAAAAAAGACCTGAAAGTATATACATTTAAAAAGGTAAGTGTTTTCATTTATCCGATTCCAGAAAACTGAATCATTTAGTTACATTAGTTTATCTTTATAACCTTTGTGTAAATAATAATTTAATTACTGCTAATCTGGTTCTTTACTTGCTCCATTTGTTACAATTACAAATAAATATTATAAAAAAAAGTAAATTTTGTTTGTAATAACTGCTTGGATTTTCAATATGCTAGTTGTGATAATTTCATGCCAAGTAAAATTGTCCATCGTCATATTTTATGTTCCTAACAGAATGACTTTCAATCTGGAAAAGAAAAAAAGAAAAAAGAAGTGCTAATGTAGCATTTTTTCACGAAAATTTCCATTCCTCCCCCCCGGAAAAAAACCCAGAAAAAACTGGGTTTTTTTCTGAGCTTCATAATATCCAGAAATTATACATCTCTAGTCTTGCTCCAGGGTTCCCAATGTTGGGTTGGGAAATTCTTGATGATTTGGGGGTGGAGCCTGGGGCAGAAGTGATTTGTGGAGGTGGTATACAAATAAATTTCTAGTCAAGAAATGGAGTCAGAAATGAGGAGGAAGTTCTTAGTGTTTAATTGCAATTAGACGGGGGGAAACAGTTGGACCAAATGACCCATCAAAAACTGACTGCTTTCTCCACATATTCAGGAAGTACATGATCTTTTATACATGAACTGACATCATTAAGAAAACAATATTCAAAAAGGCGTAATTGCATACAAAAGACAATGGTCATTCAAATAATAAGCTTTTGATTTGTCAGATGTAAAGAAACATATCTACGTCCAACCTAAATGTTCATATCATTGTATTGTAATGGTTTTAGACTTGTATTATAATGTTTTAACTGGTGTATTTTAAATATGTTCCTTGTTATATTTATCTCAATTGTGAGCCGCCCTGAGCCTGCTTTGCGGGGAGGGCGGGGTATAAATCCCATAATAAATAAATAAATAAATATCCCAAACAAAAAGGTTTTTTCCCCCTGATACGAGACTAAAGTCTTATCTGACCCAGACATTTCAAGATTTTGTCTTTAAAGAACTACAGAATCATGAAATTTATACGTCTTATCTTGTCTGCTAACAATAACAGACTTACAAGACTAAAGCCTTCTATATAACTGGCCTTCCTTATATCCTAATAAAATATTAAAAGAGAAAACCATAAAACCAGGTGAAAATACGGATATGGATAATCAAAAAGGGGAAAAACCTATATAAAAAAAATCTTTATATTCCCATTCATACTACAGAGGGGAGGTGCCACAGTGGGGTCTAATGCCATAGAGTGGACCCTCCAAAGCAGGCATCCCCCCCACCCCGGGAAGACTGTCCCTTGGAGGTCAAATGAATTCCAATAGATCTTCACCCCTACTCCACCCGGAGGTTGACAACCCTGCGTGGAGAATAGGGGGGAGACCTGAAGAAGGCAGGGTTTGGGGAAAGAAGGGACCTCAGTTCAATATATCGCCATAGAGTCTACCCTCCAAAGGCCACGTGGAGGTTGGCAACTCTCCTGGTGCACTAACATAGCCCTGAACAGAGCGAACCGATTTCAGAGCCCAATTGTAATCTGCAACCTTATGCGGACTTTACATCCCAATGGCCTAGATAATCAAAAGCATAGCAAAGCTTCCGGGAGACAAAATGCATGAACCCACGAAGCCGCCTTATACTGGATCAGACCTTTGGCCCATGAAGGTCAGAATTGTCTACTCAGACTGGCAGTGGCTCTCCAAGGTCTGAGTCCACACTGAGTCCATGGATTTAATCCCAGGTCCGAACTCTGCCCTCTCTCCGTTTGACCCAGCGAACTCCCCCAATTCTTGAAAAAAGCAAAGATCTCTCCCTCAGAAAAAACCTGGGTGTCAGTACCATTCTACAGACCGAAGTCACCTTTTTCAATCGTTTCTTCGAAGGCACCATGCTGAGGCACGGCAGCCCTGCACACGTACCCAATAAAGGCCGATCGATGCGGTTTAAGTGCTTTTACAACCGTCCGGTTTGCAGCGTTACAGCAAGCCGACAACTTTTCTTGATGTCGAGGTTGCAATCGGAGCACTAATGTAATCATATCTGTGTCATGTTCCATAAACCATGCGCACGGGCTCTTTTCTCCCCATGGAGACAGATTTAGAGAAACCCGATCATCGGGGTTACAAGAGAATTTAATATAGATTTTTTTTTTCCTGCACCAAACTTGAAAGCTCATTGACAACCAACTGCTTAAATGTCCTGATTTTATTTATCCATATATACAGCCAGGAATAGAGAGCTAGCTCGGGATGTAGTGAAGAAACTAAAGGAAGCACATTGTTTTTTTTGAGAGAGAGAACCTCATTTGAAGTCAATTAAGAATAAAACAGAAGCCATGTTGGATCAGGCCAATGGCCCATCCAGCCCAACACCCTGTGTCACACAGTGGCCAAACACCCAGATGCCATCAGGAGGTCCACCAGCAGGACTAGAACTTCAGAAGCCCTCCCACTGTTGCCCGCCTCCAAGTACCAAGTTATGGATGGATTACTATGTCTGGGACAGTGATGGTCTGTATTCTTGGTACTTGGGGGGAGCAACAGTGGGAGGGCTTCTGGAGTTTGGGCCCCACTGGTGGACCTCCTGATGACACCTGGGTTTTGGCAATTGTGTGACACAGAGTGTTGGACTGGATGGGCCATTGACCAGATCCAACATGGCTTCTGTTACGTTCTTATGAGACACCTTCTTGAACTCTTTGGGGAAGTCCAAATATGCAGTGATGCCATGTGGGTGTTCCGGGAAAGACAGATGATGGCTCGACCTTTCTCAAGCTAAAACAAGTAGGATTTAAGCATATAAATACATGAAGCTGCCTTATACTGAAACAGGGCATGGGTCTATCATCAGGTTGCCAGATCCCCCCCCGCAGTGGAGGTGGGGGTCCCCAGCCACCAGGCCCTGCCCCCCCCCAGGCACCAATCAGATGGCCAGAGGGGAACTTACCAATAGAAAGAAAAAGTCCTAGGCCATATTGCTGGTGTTACACAGAAAGTGACATCATTACACCAGCAACTTCCAGGTGATGCTCTGCTATTTGGGCAAAAACTCTATGGTAGTCGCTGGTTTTAGCATAGAGTTTTTGCCAAAAATACCAGAGCGTTGCCTGGAAGTTGTGGTGTGATGGTGTCACTTCCTGTGCAATGCCAGCAATGTGGCCTAGGTCTTCTTTCTTCTGGTAAGTTCCTCTGCCCCCCCTCCCGTTTGCCAGGACAGACCTAGCAACCCTAGTCTATCAAGGTCAGTATTTACTCAGTCTGGCAGTTGCTGTCCAGGGTCACAGATTGAAGTCTTTGCCATCACATGCTACATGATTCTTTTAGCTGCAGGTGCCAGGGATTGACCCTGGGATTTTCTGCACGCGAAGCTGACACTCTACCACTGAGCTACAGCTCCTCCCTCACATCTGGTCATTGGCTGGAGAGGATAATATCACCTAGATTTCATATATAAGCCACTTCAGGTTTTGTGATATGAATGCCACAAAATGCCTGGTCATGTAAAAGTGCTGATCTAATCTACTGTCTCAGCCCCTGGGATTTATGTGCTGATCCTCACTGATACAATGCAGCACACTGCAACATATATGTGCCAAGAGTAGTCAATGGGTGTGTGTTTTTTTTTTAAAAAAACCTGTTCATACAATATGGGTTGCATATGTGCAAGTAATATGCTTCTGATATAACCCATTGATCTTGTGGTGTCAGTGCACAATGAAAAACCTGTTGCATCGTGGGAATGGCTGTACTTACTGATGCACCTGAAATGTTTGTGCATAAATTGCTTTTTCCCCAGTATTTATTGATTTATTTGCTTTCATTTATACACCACCTTCCTTCCCAAGGGGGACCCAAAGCGGTTTACATTGTTCTCCTCTCTTCCATTTTATCCTCACACCAACAACCAGACAGAGGTCCTTTCTGCACTTGGATCTCATCCCTGTTTTTATCAGAGTTTAATTCGGGACACAATACCTTGCATTTATCCCTGGTTATAACAGCATCTGTTTATCTCAGGACAAGTGTGTGGCAAAACCGGGGTGACCTCAATGTAATGTGGAAACAAAAAATACCCTGAGATAATTACAGGGGTGAACTCGAGTGTAGTGTAGAATGTAAAAACACCCCGAGATAATCACAGGGGTGAACTCAAGTGTAGTGTAGAATGTAAAAAATACCCCAAGATAATTACAAGGGTGAACTCGCTTGTAGTGTAGAATGTAAAAAATACCCCAAGAAAATCACAGGGGTGAACTCGAGTGTAGTATAGAATGTAAAAAATACCCCGAGATAATCACAGGGGTGAACTCAAGTGTAGTGTAGAATGTAAAAAATACCCCGAGATAATCACAGGGGTGAACTCGAGTGTAGTGTAGAATGTAAAAAAATACCCCGAGATAATCACAGGGGTGAACTCGAGTGTAGTGTAGAATGTAAAAAATACCCCGAGATAATTACAAGGGTGAACTTAAGTGTAGTGTAGAATGTAAAAAATACCCCGAGATAATCACAGGGGTGAACTCGGGTGTAGTGTAGAATGTAAAAATACTCAGAGATAATTGCAGGGGTGAGCTTGTGTCTAGTGTAGAATGTAAGTTTGGGGACAGGGCTGAACCAAGATTTAAGGTCTACTGTGGAAAGGACCAGAGAGTGTATGGCTGGCTTAGATTCACCCAGGGAGCTTCCAAGGCAGAGTGGGAATTTGAACCTAGGCTCCCAGATCCTAGTCCTATCCTCTAACCCGGGATCCCCAACCTTTTTGGACCTCTGGGTACCTTTGGAATTTTGACGCCACATGGTGGGCACAGCTACAAAACTGTCACTGCAAAATGGCTACCACAGAAGGCAGAGCCTGCCACAAAATGGCTGCTGCTGCAGCTTACCTTCAGCCACACAGGGAAGACCCTTATGCCATGGTGGCAGTTATTGCCAAAGCAACATTTAAAAAAAAATCTGCACAGCCAATCAAATCTCCAGCGTCCAATCAGAAGCCTTGATGGGCAAAAGCCCCACCTGGCCCTGCCCACTTCCTAAAACACTTGGCAGGCATCAGGAAAAGGGTTGGCAGGCACTGTGGCATTGACAGCCAGCATGATGGGGACCTCTGGCCTAACCACTATAGAACATTGGCTCTGTCAAAAGAAACCATCCATGGGTGGGTTTGAACCACCAGCCTTTTGTTTAACATGTTACCTGATTGTCCCACACATGGAGATGCTCACAGTGGGGTGTGCACATAGCTGATGAAGAAGGAGGAGCAGGAGGTGGGGGAGGGGAGGAGGAGGAGAGTCTCAGAGTGGCTTACAAACTCCTTTCCCCTCCCCTTCCCACCACAGACACCCTGTGAGGTAGATGGGGCTGAGAGAGCTCTCTCGAGAATTGCTCTTTCGAGAACAGCTCTGAGAAAGCCATGACTGACCCAAGGTCACACCAACTGGCTGCATGTGGAGAACTGGGTAATCAAACCTGGTTCTCTAAGATTAGAGTCCACACTCCTAACCACTACATTAAACTGGTTCTCATGTTTCCCCTTCTGAAATGATATATATATATATATATATATATATATATATATATATATATATATTTTAACATGGCAAAGAGCTGGTGCAGTATCAGATATGCTCGAAAAAAATATATTCACAGTGAAATATATTTGGGGTGCTGGGAATGTTGCCTTCTTCCTAATCAGAGTGGGGCAGATTTGGGGGGTTGGAATAGCTCGCAAGCTTTCGCAGCGATTATTTGCAAATGCACTACGGTTCAGGCAGCAAGAAACAGAGCATTCCTAATTTGCTTTAGAAAGGATTTGAAGAGGGAACAAAAGGCTGCGGCTCATCTCATTCCAAGGACGGCGACAGCGAAACGATCAGGGCGGAATCCACATCAGCCCTTTGAATGTTTCAATTCGATGGAGACGAAAGATAAATAATAATAAAAAGAGAGCTGAATATTCAAAGAGACGTTCGTATCCACCGAATTCATTCAGTCTGAGAAGATGCTAATTCCCTTTTCATGCGTGCTCCTTCTCAGAGCAGTTCCTGGGGGCGTTTCCCAAAACAAAGAGGCCACAAGCAGGAAAGAAAAGGCAGCTAGAAGTACTCAATGAAAAGAAGCCCGACTCCCGTTCTGATTGGCTGAGACTCTCAAGGTAGGTGCAATTGTTGCAGGCTTAGAACAAAGGGCAAGGCATTGTCTCTACAATTTGTTTACTCCGGAGTGCAGTGCTGATGTGGGTCGGGGAGGCCCACGTGGCAACCCCGCAGAATATACGTGGTCCTGGAAGCAATTGCATATGGCCTACAGAGACCCTACCAAATTTTAATAAAAGTGATCTATTTGTAAAGAGAAAAAGGGGGTGGGGAATCAGGTTGTATGAAATAGAATGATTCTGTCCTATGTATTAATGAAGCACAGGTGCAGAGATTCAATGAAGGGAATACGAACCTACAGCATCCCTGTTCGAAGGCTGTCTAGACCAGGGGCGGCCAAACTGCAGCTCAAGGGTCACATGTGGCTCTTTCACACAGTCTAATTTAATGTTGATAAAAAGAAAATGCATACTTTCCCCAAAAAAACATGTATGTCAGGGCTCTCTTTTTGTAGCAGGAACTCCTTTGCATATTAGACCACACACCCCTGATGTAGCCAAATCCTCCAAGAGCTTACAGTAGCCCCTGGAAGAAAAGCTCCGTAAGCTCTTGGAGGATTGGCTACATTAGGGGTGTGCAGGGCTGTTTTTGTAGCAGGAACTCCTTTGCATATTAGGCCACACACCCCTGATGTAGCCAATCCTCCAAGAGCTTACAGTAGCCCCTGGGAGAAGAGCTCTGTAAGCTCTTGGAGGATTGGCTACATTAGGGGTGTGCAGGGCTGTTTTTGTAGCAGGAACTCCTTTGCATACATATTAGGCCACACACCCCTGATGTAGCCAATCCTCCAAGAGCTTACAGTAGCCCCTGTGAGAAGAGCTCTGTAAGCTCTTGGAGGATTGGCTACATTAGGGGTGTGTAGGGCTCTTTTTGTAGCAGGAACTCCTTTGCATATTAGGCCACACACCCCTGATGTAGTCAATTCTCCAAGAGCTTACAGTAGCCCCTGTGAGAAGAGCTCCATAAGCTCTTGGAGGAATGGCTACATTAGGGGTGTGTCGCCTAATAAACCAAGGAGTTCCTGCTACAAAAAGAGCCCTAGTATGTGTGACGTTTGTTCATGTCTTGCGGCTGTCAGACATCTGACGTTTATTCTGGGTGGCTGTTACATTAAGCAAGTTTGGCCACCCCTAGTCGAGACTCTGCTTGGATTTCCAGAGATCTCCCACCCTAGTAGATGGCTTGTTCCATTGTCAAACTTCTCTTTACCATTAGCAAATGTCCCTTGATTTCCTACTGAAAACTACCTTCCAGAAGCTTAATCCCCTTAGATTTAGCCTTCTGGGCTGGTGCTGGAAAGTGCCAGCAAGTCACAGCTACCTTATGGTGACCCCGTAGGGTTTTCAAGGCAAGAGACATTCAGAGGTGGCTTGCCATTGCTGGCCTCTGTGTAGCAACCCTGGACTTCCTTGGTGGTCTCCCATCCAAAGACTAACCAGGGCTGACCCTGCTTAGCTCCTGAGATCTGATGAGATGGGGTTTGCCTGGGCCATCCGGGTCAGGACTTCCCTCTGGTGTAGGAGGCAACAATGTTTTGCCCTCTTCCATACGAAAGAGATTCACCATGGCTGTGGTCAGACAAACAGCTTGATCTGATGGCATTGCTGTTCCCTTCCACATTTAAGGTGCATGATCAGACAGCAACATCTGCCTCCCGTTCCCAGTCTCACAACTGCGGGTCAAATTCCTCCAGAGGAAATAGCCCACTCCTCCCTCCCCCCAGAATCTTGCCTAAGGCCCCTGAGCTCATTCATGACTCTGCCGTCCACCCTCCAACCTGGGGAATCCAGGCCTCACCTCTTCACCACAAAAGCCCTCCTGAGAACCACCAATGTGTTCTTCACAGCCACTTGGATTCTTCATTGTCATCTTCTCCATTTCCCATGCATCCGGCCACACAAATAAAAACAAAGGGACATTTTTTTAAAAAAGATCCCTGGAGCCAATGCTTTTGTGTGTGTGTGTGTTATGATTAGTTTCCCTCCCTTTTTATATACATACATACATAAAATCATAGAATGATAGAGTTGGAAGGGACCTTAGAGGTCATCTAGTCCAACTTCCGGCACTCTGCAGGAGCAGAGCCGAAAGATAGCCCTACAATATACCCGAAAGTTGGTTGTCCAGCCTCTGCTTGAAAACACCCAGTGAAGGAGCATCCACCACCTCCTGAGGCAGTCTGTTCCACTGCTCAACCACTCTTACACTTAGGAAGTTTCTCCTGATATTTAGCCGGTATCGACTCCCTTGTCATTTCCACCCATTAGATCAAGTCTTGCAATCCGGAGCAAGACAGAAGAGATCTGCTCCATCTTCTACAGGACAGCCCTTCCAATATTTGAAGACTGCAATCATGTCCCCTCTAAGTCTGCTCTTTCCCAGGCTAAAAACACCCAACTCTTTCAGACTTTCCTCGTAAGACTTGGATGCGAACCCACTCACCATCCTGGTCGCCTTCTTCTGGACACACTTGAGCTTGTCAACATCCTTCCTAAAATGTGGTGCCCAAAACTGGACACAGGATTCCAGGTGAGGCCTGACCATAGCAGAATAGAGCGGAACCATCACCTCCCGTGATCTGGACACAATGCTTCTGTTAATGAATCCTAAGATTGCATTAGCTTTCTTCGCAGTCACATTGCACTGCAGGCTCATGTTGAGCTTGTGATCAACCAGACCAACATATATATATGTGTGTGTGTGTGTGTGTGTGTATATGTAATTTCTTCTCATGGTCTCCCTCCAGCTATCTCCACAGCTCTTGGTCTGCCGTTAAAAAATAATGGCCACTTTTTAAGGTGGTAGAAGGAGGGGGAGAACAGAAGAGAGAATTCCATAAAGGTTATTCATTGAGCAAAGAAATAGTCCCGTTTTATTTAGTGAACTTTAATTATTCCACTCTCTTGCAAAGATATCAGGTATTTAAAACATGTTATTTTAGAATAAAGGTTTCACGTTGGACTTTTTTTTTTTTTTTTTAAAGGAGTGTGGAAACATTTAACTCTGACATTTCATTTATAGGAATTTTAATTATCTGGATGGTTTCCTTTAAATGCTAAATGTAAGCAGTGGTGTGTTTTTTTTTTTTTGTACTTATGGAAGGAGGAACTATTCCAGAAGTGGCTCCTAATTTTCATGTGTTGTGAATTTTAATATCTTCAGCGGAGAAGTCTCCCGAGACGCACCACAATTGACCTTACGCTATTGTACAGTTGTAGCGGAATGGACTATCTCTGTTGGTTATTTGTGCTCGAAAAGTAAATTTGACTTCCTCCACCCCTCGCCCCCCACACACCTTCCTTTCCTCGATCGCACGGTAGACCCCGAAGGCATCTGAGCAGAGGCAATTCCTGTCTTTTTCTAACATTCCGACTTTAACAAAATAGCCATCTCCAAACGACTCTGAAATCCAGCAGTCCATGAGGTCAGGGATTTTTCACCTACCCGTGTCAGTCTGTGCAGTTATTTGTGAGCTAATGAATCCCAAAACACCCTACATGCCATCTCTCCCATTAACGAAGTAGACTTTTTTTCCAGCATCTTGGTCATTGTTATATATATAGAAGAAGAAAAAGAGATTGGATTTATACCCCACCCTTCACTTGGAGTCTCAGAGCAGCTTCCAAACTCCTTTCCCTCCCCCTCCCCCTTCCCCTCCCCACAATAGACACCCTGTGAGGTAGAAGAAGAAGAGGAGATTGGATTTATACCCCACCCTTCACTGCCCAAAGGCATCTCAGAGCGGCTTCCAAACTCCCTTCCCTTCCCCTCCCCACAACAGACATCCTGTGAGGTAGAAGAAGAAGAGGAGATTGGATTTATACCCCGCCCTTCACTGCCCAAAGGCATCTCAGAGCAGCTTACAAACTCCTTTCCCTTCCCCTCCCCACAACAGACACCCTCTGAGGTAGAAGAAGAAGAAGAAGAGGAGATTGGATTTATACCCCGCCCTTCACTGCCCAAAGGCATCTCAGAGCAGCTTACAAACTCCTTTCCCTTCCCCTCCCCACAACAGACACCCTGTGAGGTAGAAGAAGAAGAGGAGATTGGATTTATACCCCAGCCCTTCACTGCCCAAAGGCATCTCAGAGCGGCTTACAAACTCCTTTCCCTTCCCCTCCCCACAACAGACACCCTCTGAGGTAGAAGAAGAAGAAGAAGGAGATTGGATTTATACCCCGCCCTTCACTGCCCAAAGGCATCTCAGAGCAGCTTACAAACTCCTTTCCCTTCCCCTCCCCACAACAGACACCCTGTGAGGTAGAAGAAGAGGAGGAGATTGGATTTATACCCCGCCCTTCACTGCCCAAAGGCATCTCAGAGCGGCTTACAAACTCCTTTCCCTTCCCCTCCCCACAACAGACACCCTGTGAGGTAGAAGAAGAAGAAGAGGAGATTGGATTTATACCCCGCCCTTCACTGCCCAAAGGCATCTCAGAGCGGCTTACAAACTCCTTTCCCTTCCCCTTCCCACAACAGACACCCTGTGAGGTAGGCGGGGCTGAGAGAACTTCTGACAGAAATTCTCCTTGAGAGAACAGCTGTGCCAGAGCTTGTGACTGACCCAAGGTCACATCAGCAGGTGCAAGTGGAGGAGTGGGGAATCAAACCCGGTTCTCCCAGATAAGAGTCCGTGCACTTAACCACTACACCAAACTGGCTCCAAAAGAAGTTGGATTTATACCCCAACCTTCCTCAGAGTCTCAGGGCAGCTTTCAATCTCCTTCCCTTCCTCTCCCCACAACAGACACCCTGTGAGGTAGGTGGGGCTGAGAGAGCTCTGACAGAAACTGCTCTTATTCAAGAACAGCTGTGCCAGAGCTTGTGACTGACCCAAGGTCACATCAGCAGGTGCAAGTGGAGGAGTGGGGAATCAAACCCGGTTCTCCCAGATTAGAGTCCGTGCACTTAACCACTACACCAAACTGGCATATATATATATATGTCCCCTTCCCCAGTGTTTTCTTCACTGTCATTCTTTGGCTGGAAATTGATTTGTGTTCATTTTCAATGGAGCCTCCATGTTCAGAGGCAGGATACATCTTAACTGCTGGAGTGCAGGAGACATCTTAACTACCTCAGAAGGAGCCCAACAGAGGGCATTTTCGCTAGCTAGATGGCGAGCTCTTCCCTCCGCTGTGTTAGACGGGAAGTTTAGAAAGACTCCCATGCATGAGAGGGTTTGCCCATGTGGGGATGACGAGGTCGAAACAATCGAACACGTATTACTGTATTGCTCCATTTATCACGAAATTAGAACAAAGAAGATTTCCCCTCTTCTTAAGAAATATCAGGGTTGTACAGACATAGAGGTTAGCAAAATGCTCCTTAGAGGTGTTAACCCAACAGTCACAGCTTTCAGTGCAAGTTTTTTTAGCAGCTGTATATAAAATACGTCAAGAGATACTGCGTAGAGTATCCGAATTTTAGCTGATTTAGCCCTGTAATTTTTGAGTGTACATATTGGTTATAAGATTGTCTAGGAGTCATATGTAAGATATCATATGATTTATGCTGGTCAATGACTGTATCAATAAATCTGAATCTGGATGGAATCTGAATCTACCTCAGAAGGCTGTTGTGTGGACAAAGAACGGGAGAGTGATTAAAATGTGGAATTTGCTGCCAGAGGATGCAGTGATGGCCACAGGAATCAACAGTTTTAAAAGGAAATTAGATTCACGGAGGAGAAGACTATGAATGGCTACTAGCCATGGTGACTGAGGGAACCTCCACATTCAGAGGCACTAATCCTTTGAATCCCAGAGCCAGAAGGCAACATCATAAGAAGGCCCCGGCCTCTATGCCCTGTTGTTGCCCCTCCAGAGGAACTGGTTGGCCCCAGTGTGAGACAGGATGCTGGACTAGATGGACCCTCACTGGTCTGATCCAGCAGGGCTCTTCTGATGTTCTTATGGAGGCCTTGGCCTCTGTGTCCTGTTGCTGGCCCTCCAGAGGAACTGGTTGGCCATTGCGTGAGACAGGATGCTGGACTAGATGGACCATTGGTCTGATCCAGCAGGGCTCTTCTTAAGTTCTTATGGAGGCTTCGGCCTCTGTGCCCTGTTGTTGCCCTTCCAGAGGAACTGGTTAGCTGCTGTGTGAGACAGGATGCTGGACTAGGTGGACTACTAGTCTGATCCAGCAGTGTTCTCCTTAAGTTCTTATGGAGGCCTTGGCCTCTGTTCCCTGTTGTTGCCCTTCCAGAGGAACTGGTTGGTCACTGTGTGAGACGAGATGCTAGATCCAGGAAGGATTTTCTTATGTTCATATGAAGGCTTGGGCCTCTCTGCCCTGTTGTTGGCCATCCAGAGGAACTGGTTGGCCACTGTGTGAGATGGGATGCTGGACTGGATGGACCACTGGTCTGATCCAGCAGGGCTCTTCTTAAATTCTTATGGAGTCCTCAGCCTCTGTGCCCTGTTGCTGGCCATCCATCTAATCCAACAGGAGAAAGGGCAGGATCAAATCATTGTGCTCACATGAAGGCCTTAGCACCTGGTTCTAAGGATGCCAACCTCCAGGTAGGACCTGAGTGTCCCATGGAATTACAGCTCACCTCCAGCCTATTGACTAGAGAGCAGTTCCCCTGTGGAAAATGGATGCTTTGGAGGGTGGACCGTGTATCTTGTACCCCACAGAGGTCCCTGTCCTCTCCAGGTTCCCCTCCCAGATCTTCAGAAGTTTTCCAACCTGGAGCTGGCAACCCCACCCTCCAAAATTGGTGTCTAGGAGGACCTGGCAACCCTAAAAGCAGAGCTCGGTGGGCAGAATCTGGGAGCTGCTTGAGAAACCGCATGGAGGAAAGGTATGGCTTCGAATTAGACGTTGGTGGCTGGGGAACGGAGAGAGAGAACGTTCCATTTCCCTGACCTTTTCGGTGTAACGAAGAAACTGAATCGTCCTGGCTTGAGGAAGGGAATGGGGAGAGGGGGAAGCGGGAAGACGAGCAGAGTGCGAAATGAAGCCAAGTCCTTAATGAGGACAGTGCTAACGAGCTAGCCGGCTAACGTTTGGCTCTGCTGACATTTTCTTCCAGCGCGCTCGGTCCACTTGCACAAGACGCGAGGCCCAAGAGGTTTCTTAACATGGTCGCGCGTCAGGCAGTCTGGTGGGGAGCATCCCAGAATCCCTTGCCCTGACCCTGAGGATGCTGGGTGCAACATTCAGACGGTTCAGGCTTGCCCTGTCTGTTACAAGCAAGCTGATATACCTTCGAGATAGTGTGACTTTCTGAGACTGACGGTGAGGAAACACAGGGTCAAATCCCCCGCCACCTATAAAGGTCGATGAGAGATCTTGGTTGAGTCATTCATTCCTTCTCTCTCCCTCTCCCCCCCCTCATGCATACACTCCCCCTGGCCTACCTTGCAAGGTTGCTGTGAGGAACAATGAGGAGGGGTAAATATGTTGTTGTCCGGTCGCACAGTCGAGTCCGACTCTTCACGACCCCACGGACCACATCATGCCAGGCTCTAAGAACATAAGAACATAAGAGAAGCCAATGTTGGATCAGGCCAATGGCCCATCCAGTCCAACACTCTGTCACACAGTGGCCAAAAATACCAGGTGCCATCAGGGGGTCCAGCAGTGAGGCCAGGACACTAGAAGCCCTCCCACTGCTGCCCCACCCACCAGCACCAAGAATAGAGTGCATCACCTGCCCAAGACTGAGAGTTCCTATCTATACCTTGTGGCTAATAGCCACTGATGGACTTCTGCTCCATATGTTTATCTACTTCCCTCTTGAAACTGTCCATGCTTGTCGCTGCCACCACCCTCCCATCTCCTGCCATCCTCTGGAGTTTGCTCAATTTCATTTTTTGAAGGAAAGCTGGGATGGATCTATGATAGATCGACTGATAAAATATTTTCCTATAAGGTCCTGCCCTGTCCTGGATAGCCCAGTCTCAACAGATCTTGGAACCTAAACAGGGTTGGCTCCAGCTAGTATTTGGATGGGAGATCACCAAGTAAGTCCAGGGTTGCTACGAAGAGGCATGGAATAGCAAACAAACCTTTGAATGTCTCTTGCCTTGAAAAACCTACAGGGTTGCTATAAGTTGGCTATGAGTTGATGGAACTTTGGATTCCCATAAGTTCGAGAGAAAGAGAGACTCACAAAGGCATCTTAGATGCTTAAAGAGGAAAAAAAAATAGGCTTTCTTGTAAACAGGAATGGCCAAAAAAAATAAATAAATAAAAAGGGAAGTTGATCCAAAGGGCTCACAAACAATCATTTACGTGCATGGTTATTTTATAGCCAATTGTTCTTAAACCAGGATTTTCAAAACTGCAATATGGTTATTTACACTTGGTGTGTTCTCGGAGCTGTTAATCATTTGGCTTGTCTTATTTCCACATGTTATTCAATTGGACGCACTGCAGCTGAGATGCACCTTTGGAGTTGTGGCGCCGCATTGTTTATGACAGGCGAAAACAAAAATGCCTACCTGTTTCCTGCCTTTGCCTTCTGTACCCCAGCCTTTCTATGCGGTCTTCAAATACTCAACATGATTCCAAGAGAATGTTTCAGCAACTGACTGTCGGTAAACAGACCAACTTTGGGGGATGAAACGAGAGGTTCAGTCTGAGTACGGAAGACCTCATTGGGCACCTTGGACTGAGAGATGGAGCTGAATAAAGGGGAAAAGTCAGAAAGGAAAGTGAGAGCCCAGAAGTACGGTGTGTGTAGACAAAAGACATGGAAAATTTAGGACTGAGAAGCTAAAACTCAGGAGGCTCTGGGTAGTGTGGGAAGGAGACTGGGACTGAAAGGGGGGGGGAAAGAGAGGGAAGCTAAGGATGGGTAGGCTATGCTCCTATGAAGAAGAAGAAGAAGAAGAAGAAGAAGAAGAAGAAGAAGAAGAAGAAGAAGAAGAAGAAGAAGAAGAAGAAGAAGAAGAAGAAGAAGAAGAAGAAGAAGAATCATAGGCTCATAGAATGTTAGAGTTGGAAGGGACCTTGCAGGTCATCTAGTCCAACCCCCTGCACTCCGCAGGAGCATAGCCGATAGATAGCCCTATATACCTACATACCTACATACCTACCCGAAAGATGGTAGTCCAGTCTCCACTTGAAAATGTCCAGCGGAGCATCCACCACCTCCCGAGGCAGTCTGTTCTACTACTCAACCACGCTTACAGTTAGGAAGTTTCTCCTGACATTTAGCTGGTAATGGCTCCCTTGTAATTTCCACCCATTAGATCTAGTCTTGCAATCCGGAGGAAGAGAGAATAGATCTGCTCCATCTTCTACATGACAGCCCTTCAAATACTTGAAGACTGCAATCAAGGAGGAGGAGGAGGAGATTGGATTTATACCCCACCCTTCTCTCAGACTCTTAGAACGGCTTACAAACTCCTTTCCTTTCCCCTCCCCACAGCAGACACCCTGTGAGGTAGGCGAGGCTGAGAGAGCGCTTGACAGAAATGGCTCTTTTTCAAGGACAGTTCTTGTCAGAACTATGGCTTGCCCAAGGTCATCCAGCAGCTGGAAGTGGAGGAGTGGGCAATCAAACCCGGTTCTCCCAGATTAGAGTCCGTGCACTTAACCACGACACCAAACTGGCTCTCACACCAAACTGGTTCAAACTGTCCCAAGAAGGGACAGTGTGCATGTTAAGAGCCTGGAGGACTGTGAGCCAGAAAGCACAAATGCAGAAAAAACCAAGCAGGTCTTGGGGCCACTAAATTTCATCTATTGATTTACCAAGTGCCTCTTTATCCTTAGCTCCCTAGGAACTAACTGGATAGCCCAGGCAAGCCTGATCTCATTGAATCTCAGAAGTTCAGAAGGGTCGGCCCTGTTTGCTACTTGGATGAGAGACCACCAAGGAAGTCCAGGCTCACTATGGATAGGCAGACAATGGCAAACCACCTCTGAATGCCACTTGCCTTGAAAACTCTTTTAAAAGTTAAAAGTCAAACATATGGCCCGTGGTCTGAAATCAGTCCATCCAGGGTTCTCACCCAGCCTGCAAGCAACTGGTCATTTATTGCCAGATGGCAGAGGCTGTGTATTATGTCCCTGGATACTGCTAATGTGTCATGGGCAGTGAAAGTTTGGAGGGCAGGCATCTGGGAGATACTGTAAGGAAATACTGGAAGAGTGTTAATGTTTTAAGCATGTTTGTATTTTGAGCAGGGGTCATTTGGAGCAGGAGTGCGCAGGAGCGGAGCTCCGGCAGTTAGAAGCACAGGCAGCAAGCCCCGCGCCCAGTTCCCAGCAGGAGTGCAAAGCAGCACATGTAGCATTCCTCCTGGGCCCAGATAGGCTACTCTGGGACTGGAATGACAGCCCCCAGAGTGGAAAGACAGTCCCTAGGGGTGTAGCCTGAGCGGTGGGTGTTGCCTTCTGACACACTTCCGGTGATGTCAGGGGGTGTGGCATATGCAAATAAGTTATACTAATGAGCTCCTGCACCTCTTTTTCTATGAAATGACCCCTGATTTTGAGTAAAAAAATAATATAGTTAATTGGGTTTGTCTGTGTCCTTTATATAGTTTACATCGCTGGTACCTAGCTTTACATTTTATGGCACGAATGGCCTGGTCTGCCAAAGAGGTGGCAGTGGCTACAAGCATGGACGGCCTCAAGAGAGAATTAGATAAACATGTGGAGCAGAGGTCCATCAGTGGCTATTAGCCACAAGGTATAGATAGGGACTCTGGGGCAAGTGATGCTCTGGTGCTTGGATTGGGGTCAACAGTGGGAGGGCTTCAAGTGTCCTGGCCCCACCGGTGGACCTCCTGCTGGCACCTGGTGTTTTTGGCCATTGTGTGACAAAGTGTTGGAATGGATGGGCCATTGCCTGATCCAACACTGGCTTCTTTTATGTTCTTATGAGACATTTGTGTCAGATCTGGCCCTTATAACGAATGAGTCTGACACCTCTGCTCTATGAGGTCACCATAACTTGTCTATGGACAACTATGTTGAGGGCACTTTTCTTCAGTATGTAGCTGCCCTGACCAGCTTCAAGAGGGAATTGGATAAACATATAGAGCAGAGGTCCATCAGTGGCTATTCACCACAAGGACCGCAAGGAGATCGAATCAGTCAATCCTAAGGGAAATCAACCCTGACTTTTCCCTGGAAGGCCAGATCCTGAAGCTCAAATACTTCGGCCACCCAATGAAAAGGGAGCACCCACTGGAGAAGACCCTGATGCTGGGAAAGATTGCAGGTCAAAGAAGAAGGGGACGGCAAAGGATGAGATGGTTAGACAGTGTCATCGATGCAACAAACATGAAGTTGAGCAATGGAGGACAATGGAGGGCAGGAGGGCCTGGCGTGATGTGGTCCATGGGGTCACAAAGATTCAGACTCGCATGTGCAACTGAACAACAACAACATAGATAGGAGCCCTCAGTCTGGGGCAAGTGATGCTCTCTGTATTCTTGGTGCTTGTGGAGGAGTAACTGTGGGAGGACTTCTAGTGTCCTGGCCCCACTGCTGGACCTCCTGATGGCACCTGGTATTTTTGGCCACTGTGTGACAGAGTGTTGGACTGGATGGGCCATTGGCCTGCTCCAACATTGGCTTCTCTTATGTTCACTCTTATCAGATCTTGGAAGATAAGTAGGGTTGGCCCTGGTTAGTACTTGGATGGGAGACCACCAAGGAAGAATTTGCAGAGGAAGGCAATGACAAAGCACCTCTGGACATCTCTCACCTGGAAAACCCCACGAGGGGTCTTCATAAGTCAGCTGTGGCATGACATTGCTTTCCACAACCACCTAGGAATGATTAATAAAGGAACTCTGCAACTGCCTTTTAATTTAACTGTCCTTTTAATTTAATAGTACTGGGACAGGATACAGGGGTGTAATGCACAACCTGTGCCATCTGGCAATACCGGTAATGGCCAGTTGCTCGCAGGCTGGATGAGAGCCTTGGATGGGCCAGTTCCAGCCCACAGGCCATATGTTTGACACCCCTTGTGGGCCAAGGTCACAAGGGAAGAAGAAGAAGAAGAAGAAGAAGAAGAAGAAGAAGAAGAAGAAGAAGAAGAAGAAGAAGAAGAAGAAGAAGAAGAAGAAGAAGAAGAAGAAGAAGAAGAAGGAAGAAGAAGAAGAGGAGGAGGAGGAGGAGGAGGAGGAGATTGGATTTATACCCCACCCTTCACTCAGCATCTCAGAGCGGCTTACAAACTGCTTCCCCTCCCCACAACAGACACCCTGTGAGGTAGGTGGGGCTGAGGAGAGCTCTTTCCAGGACTGCCCTTTCAAGGACAGCTCTTGTCAGAATGATGGCTTGCCCAAGGTCATCGAGCCAGGTGCAGGTGGAGGAGTGGGGAATCAAATCAAGAAGCACTGGATCAGACCACAGTGAGGATGCTCTCGTTTAGCTTTCTGTTTCTAAGAATGGCTGATGCCTCCATGAGACCGATCAGTAGGGCACGAGTGAAATGGTCCTCCTTGTTAAACACATGTGGCTGCCTTATCTTGAACCAGACATTTGTTCTATCAAGGTCGGTATTGTCTCATCACACCAATGGTGGGTCCTTAGTGTCTCAGGCAGAGGTTGTTCTGATTTCCTTACTACCCAACCCTTTTAACCGGAGATGCCAGGGGTTGAACCTGGGACCTTCTGCATGCCAAGCAGATGCTCTGCCACAGATATAGAATGGGAGGGACTTGGCTTGACAGCAGCACATGTGAAAGGGATCTAGGTGTTATGGTTGATCACAAGTTCAACATGAGCCTGCAGTGTGATGTGGCTGTGAAGAAAACTAATGCTATCTTAGGATGCATTAACAGAAGCACTGTGTCCAGATCACGGGACGTGGTAGTCCCGTTCTATTCTGCTATGGTCAGGCCTCATCTGGAGTACTGTGTCCAGGTTTGGGCACCACATTTTAGATCTATTCTCTCTTGCTCTGGATTGCAAGCCTAGATCTAATGGGTGGAAGTTACAAGGGAGTCATTACCGGCTAGATATCAGGAGAAACTTCCTAACTGTAAGAGTGGTTGAACAGTGGAACAGTCTGCCTCAGGAGGTGGTGGATGCTCCTTCGTTGGACGTTTTCAAGCGGAGGCTGGATGACCATCTTTTGGGTATATTGTAGGTATGTAGGTATGTAGGGCTCTCTTATGGCGCTGCTTCTGCAGAGTGCAGGGGGGGTGGGCTAGATGACCGGCAAGGTCCCTTCCAACTCTAACATTCTATGACGCTATGAGGCCTGATCCAGCCCTGTGTGGTTTATGGCTCTTCAGCATCTGGTATTCCAAGGCACGATGTCTGCCAATGTGGCTATTGTCATGGTTCATTGTATGAAGGTCAAAGGATTCATCCAATCATTATATGCAGGTCAAAGGATTCAGCCAATCATTTCCAAATTTTTATCCCACCTTAGTCAAAAGGGCACAATCTAGGGCCATATACATGGGACATTTCACATCCCTTGTAATGTCATCTCTCTCTTCCTTTCTCTCTTTTAAGGATACAACACCTTGGAGATATATGTATATATATATATATATATATATATATATATATATATATATATATATATATGAGGTCTTCCCCCCCCCCCAGGATATGAGAGCCATACAGAGGTGCCTCCATCGTTAATGAGAAATCACACTGCAGATTACGGCTCCAGCTTGCCTCCGAACGCCTTGACTTATCAGTTGGTCAGGGACTTTAGGCTCATGAGATATTGAATGGAGATTATAAGCCAGATGGGCCACAAATTCTGTCAAGATTTCTTGGCAGCTGCTCTCATTACAGAAGCCAGCCAGCCTTTTCCAAAAATAAGAATGTGAAGCAAATTGGACTGATAGACCTTTATAATGCAATTGCACGCCGAGATGGGGACCCGAGCGGGCAGGCAGAAATATTATTGATGGCTGGTGAAAACAGGGAATAAGATGTTATTAAGCCGAGTCAGAGATAGATATCGATAGCTAATATAAAGCCCTTTATTGGTTTACAGGCTTGAGGAAAGAGGGCTCAGAGATCCGACCCTTTGCTTTGCTTTTAATTTCACTGGAGGGACAGGGTTTATGAATAAAACATTGCGGCGCTCGTGGATCTGATATTAGTCACTCCTTTTCCGTGTCCCCTTGCTCAGTCGCCGAGAAAGAAAGAGAGAGAGAGTGTGTGCCAAGTACACTGGCAGCATGAACTCCAGAAAGTCTTTCTTTTCCTGGAAATTGCATGGCGGGTTGGGGAGGGACAAGGTGGTGGCAGTTGTGGCACAAAGGGAGCAAGAAGCAGACAGGAAGAAAGGATGAGTAGGGACAGTGGGAGGGGTAAGAACATAAGAACATCAAAAGAGCCCTGCTGGATCAGACCAGTGAGGGTCCATCTAGTCCAGCATCCTGTCTTGCACAGTGGCCAACCAGTTCCTCTGGATGGCCAACAACAGGGCATAGAGGCCCAAGCCTTCATGAGAAAATAATAATAAAAAAATCTTTGCTGGATCAGACCAGTGGTCCATCTAGTCCTAGCATATATTAGATAAGCATATGGAGCAGAGGTCTATCAGTGGCTATTAGCCACAAGGTATAGATAGGGACTCTGGGGCAAGTGATGCTCTATATTCTTGGTGCTTGGGGGGGGGGGTCAACAGTGGGAGGGCTTCTAGTGTCCTGGCCCCACTGGAGGACCTCCTGATGGCACCTGGTATTTTTGGCCGCTGTGTGACAGAGTGTTGGACTGGTTGGGCCATTGGCCTGATACAACATTGGCTTCTCTTATGTTCTTATGTTTTTATCTCACCTCACACAGTGGCCAACCAGTTCCTCTGGAGGGCCAAAAACAAGGCATAGAGGCCGAGGCCTTCGTATAGAACATCAGAAGAGCCCTGCTGAGTCAGAGCAGTGAGGATCTATCTAGTCCAGCCTCCTGTCTCACACAGTGGCCAACCAGTTCCTCTGGAGGGCCAGCAACAGGGCATAGAGGCTGAGGCCTTTCCCCAGTAAGGTTAGAGGGAGAGAGAGAGGAATGGCCCTGAAATATGGAAGAACTTGCAGTGAATGTGAGAATTATGGAGAAGACCCAGTTTTCACAATGGGCCTTCCCAGGGCTCTTTTTGTAGCAGGAACTCCTTTGGATCTTAGGCGACACCCCCCCTAAAGTAGCCAATCCTCCAAGAGCTTACAGAGCTCTTCTTACGGGGCTACTGTAAGCTCTTGGAGGATTGGCTCCATTAGGGGTGTATCACCTAATATGCAAAGGAGTTCCTGCTACAAGAAGAGCCCCGGGTCTTCCACATTTGAGCCATAGGGCTGCCACCCTCCAGGTGGTGGCCGGAGATCACCTGGATTTACAGCTGCTCTCCAGATGACAGAGATCAGTCCCCTTGAAGGAAATGGCCACTTTGGAAGGCGGACTCTGTGGCATCATACCACATCTTTCCATCCTCCAGGTGACAACTGGTGGCCTCCTAGAATTATCTCCTGAACGCAGAGATCAGTTCCCCTGGATAAAATTGCTACCTTGGGGTGTGGACTCCACCTCCCAAATCTTGAATTTCTCAACCTGGAGCTGACAACCTACACAAGATCTCTGTTGATCCACAGTCCTGTCCATGGAACGTACTTCCTACAATCCCAAGGGGGAGATCTGAGAAGCATTCCAGTATCTGCATCAGCATTCCTTCGGCGAAATAGGACCAGAGGCCACACAAACCGTCCCCTCCTGGGCTCCCTTCCAAATCACAAAGGCCGTGAAGAAAATTGATCTGTGAAGAAATAACCTTGCATAGGAGGAGTGCCTAGCTCGCAGCCCATGCTCATGTTGCTGAGCGAGTCTTCTACCAGATCCTTGCAGGAAGAGGACCTGAATAACCCCTTGCTGGATCAGACCTTGAAGAAGAGACAGTAGGAAGGACAGGACTGGCTCACTGTAGCGTGATCTGCTTAAGTCTCAGACCTGGATAGGAGTTTCACTGGTTCAAATGCGTTAGCAGAACAGCTCCTGATTTCAGGTCCTTGTCTACCATCCTAATCTCAAGTTCTGGTATACAGCCCAGACCAGGTAATATTCCAAAAAGTACCAACTATGTGTAGTTTGGTGTAGTGGCTAAGTGTGCCGACTCTAACCTGGGAGAACTGGGATTGATTCCCCACTCCTCCACTTGCACCTGCTGGCGTGACCTTGGGCAAGCCATAGTTCTGACAAGAGCTGTCCTTGAAAGAGCAGTTCTTGAAAGAGGTCTCTTGGCTCCATCTACCGCACAGGGTATCTGTTGTGGGGAGGGGAAGGGAACGGAGTCTGTAAGCCACTCTGAGACTCTGAGTGAAGGGCGGGGTATAAGTCCAATCTCCTCCTCCTCCTCCTCCTCTTCTTCTGCTTCTGCTTGTTCTGCTTGTTCTGCTTCTTTGCATGATGAAGGCTCAATCCATGTTATTTCCAGTTAAAAGAATCAGGTACAACATAAGAACATAAGAACATAAGAGAAACCAATGTTGAATCAGGCCAACGGCCCATCTAGTCCAACACTCTGTCACACAGCGGCCAAAATATACCAGGTGCCATCAGGAGGTCCAGCAGTGGGGCCAGGACACTAGAAGCCCTCCCACTGCTGCCCCCTCCAGCACCAAGAATAGAGTGCATCACCTGCCCCAGACTGAGAGTTCCCATCTATACCCTGTGGCTAATAGCCACTGATGGACTTCTGCTCCATATGTTTATCTAATTCCCTCTTGAAACTGTCCATGCCTGTAGCTGCCACCACCTCCTGTGGCAGTGAATTCCATATGTTAATCACTCTTTGGGTGAAGAAGTATTTCAAGTGATGTGAAAGACTTTTGGCTGAGACCCCGGAGAGTTGCTGTCCATCTGAGTAGATGGTACTGAACTTGATAGACCAAGGGTCTGATTCAGTATAAGGCAGCATCATGTGCTCCTGTGTTTCCATGCCCTGCCCTGAGCCAGTTTGGTGTAGTGGTTAAGTGTGTGGACTCTAATCTGGGAGAACTGGGTTTTATTCCCCACTCCTCCACTTGCACCTGGCTGGATGACCTTGGGCAAGCCGTAGTCCTGATAAGAGCTGTTCTTGAAAAAGAATGGTTTCTGGCAGAGCTCTCTCACCTCCACCTACCTCACAGGGTGTCTGTTGTGGGGAGGGGAAGGGAAAGGAGTTTGTAAGCCGCTCTGAGACTCCTTTGGATAGTGAAGGGCAGGGTATAAATCCAATCTCCTCCTCCTCTTCTTCTTCTACAATGAGACCTGCTCCCATTTAAATCTTTGCCAGGCATGGAACAGAGTATCACATGAGGCAAGATGATATTTGGATCCTGGCCAGCATTTGGACAAGACTCGATATTTTAAAAAGACATGGGAGAACTTTTTTTTCCCTTTTTTTTTAGGATTGAGAGTAGATCTCCTGGATCTTCGCATCAATATTTGTGTTAGTTGCTGTAGATTTTCTGGGTTGTCTGGCCGTGGTCTTGGCATTGTAGGACCTGACGTTTCACCAGCAGCTGTGACTGGCATCCTCAGAGGTGTTATACACAGGTATCCTCACCTTGACGCAGAAAGTACTCCATCTTTCTGTGTTATGCCTCTGAGGATGCCAGTCACGGCTACTGGTGAAACGTCAGGTCCTACGATGCCAAGACCGCGACCACACAATCTGGAAAATCTACAGCGACTAATGAACTCTGGCTGTGAAAGCCTCTGACAACATAATATTTGTGTTCTCTTTCGTCCACAGATGATGTGAGGCACCACACACCAACTTATTAACATATGGAACTCACTGCCACAGGAGGTGGTAGCAGCTACAAGCATGGACAGTTTCAAGAGGGAATTAGATCAACATCTGGAGCAGAAGTCCATCAGTGGCTATTAGCCACAAGGTATAGATAGGAACTCTCAGGCTGGGGCAGGTGATGAACTCTATTCTTGGTGCTGGGGGGGCAGCAGTAGGAGGACTTCTAGTGTCCTGGCCCCACTGCTGGACCTCCTGATGTCACCTGGTATTTTTGGCCACTGTGTGACAAAGTGTTGTACTGGGTGGGCCATCGGCCTGATCCAACATTGACTGAAAAAGGAGGGGGTGGACTCAACCCAAGATATATCTATGAACCAAGAGGGTCAAGCTAACGCTATACAATATCAAAATACAAATGTTTATTAAGGTGTACACATGTTAAAAAAATACTATGATTAAAAGAAAGAGTCTAAATTTCAGACTTTTAAAAGCTTTTCTAATGCAAATACACTTGAAGGGTAAACAATTTTTAACTCGGGACCAAACGCGTTCTGGCCCCTTCGGGCCTTCCTCAGTGGTCACTATTCTCTATATTACACTGACACACATCTAAATACGTGTATAAAAGGTTTTTTGTATACACATATATATAGCCAGATGTTGTTTCCTGAAACTTACATGCTTATAGTTATGCAAATTTGATCCTTACCTTTGACGAAGGCGACACACATCCAGACCAATGAAATCTCTGATGCCAGAATTATTCTAAGAATTGGCATGGCGAGAGTTGGACTATAAGGAAGGCCGAGCGCCGAAGAATAGATTCTTTTGAACTATGGTGCTGGAGAAGACTCTTGAGAGTTCCTTGGACTGCAAGGAGATCAAATCAGTCAATCCTAAAAGAAATCAACCCTGACTGTTCCCTGGAAGGCCAGATCCTGAAGCTGAAGCTCAAATACTTTGGCCACCAAATGAGAAGGGAGCATTCACTGGAGAAGACCCTGATGATGGGAGAGATTGAAGGTCAAAGAAGAAGGGGACGGCAAAGGATGAGATGGTTCGACAGTGTCATCGATGCAATGAACATGAAATTGAGCAAACTTCAACGGACAGAGGAAGACAGGAGGGCCTGGCGTAATCTGGTCCATGGGGTCGCGAAGAGTCGGACTCGGCTGTGCGACTGAACAATAACAACATGGCTATATCTATGGCCCAACACTTAAGCCAGTAGCAGAACTAGAAGCATATAAGTTTCAGGAACCCTTAATAAACATTTGTGTTTTGATATTATATAGCGTTAGCTTGACCCTCCTGATCCAACATTGCCCTGATCCAGCATTGGCTTCTCTTATGTTCTTATGTTCTTACCATGCAGGGCTGTCCTTGGTCAGTATTTGGATGGGAAAGCAACAAGGAAGTCCAGGGCCACGATGTAGAGGCAGAATATCTCTTGCCTTGAACACCCTACGGGGTCATTATAATTTGGTTACAACTGAGAGGGAGGGGAGGGAGGGAGGGAGGGAGGGAGGGAGGGAGGGAGGGAGGGAGGGAGGGAGGAAGGAAGGAAGGAAGGAAGGAAGGAAGGAAGGAAGGAAGGAAGGAAGGAAGGAAGGAAGGAAGGAAGGAAGGAAGGAAGGAAGGAAGGAAGGAAGGAAGGAAGGAAGATACTAGAATTCTTGTGTTGCCCTATGTAGCCTCCAATAAGGGATCTTCTCTCTCCATTGATTCTCATTTCAAAACCAGCTGGGCCGCAATTGTGGCTTCCATCTTTGAGAAGAGGTGGCCGGTCTTCCCGAAATGATTTCTATACTTGCGGGTGGAATCAAAACAAAACACTTGCCAGGAATTTTGATGAACCTCTTCATCTCCGTTCGGAGCATGCAGATGAAAATGGCCTCTTTTGGACTCCTCCAATTTTTTTTTTTTTAAGGAATCAGATGGGGATAATTAATTAAGCATTGATTTTAGATTTCCCTTTCTCTCATCGTCGCACTCCCCGCTAAGTTATTGGGGGAGCGAAAAGGGAGGGGGGGACTCATCGGGTAGCTCATTTGATAAGTGCGCGTGATCAGGGAGGGAATCCTCCTTATCCCCCACATCTTTCTCTCTTTTTGTTGCGAATAATAGCCAAAATTTATGCCAAATCGACGACACTAATCAGGCACCCATTTGACGGGCTATTATACAATCACTACACCTTCTTCCGAGACCATTAGGAAATCAAGGAAGACGCGCCCCCTATTTTTTATTAAAAATTCATTCCGCTGCAAAATTAAGCCTGTCTCTAACCTCCTGCCCTCTTCGGCATACCACAAATACAAACAGGACTAGAAATTTCCTCTGATGTTGCTGAGCTCAGAAGTTGGGAAACTGGAGAAATCAGGCCTGCGCCATTCGTGAATTAACTCCATTCCTTTGCAGATGTCTCCAGAAATAGCTCGCCTTGATATCCCGGTGTCTCCCAGCATGGCTTGGTTGTTTATTCCAAGGAAACACAGGCCTGATTTGCTCAGGTCCTGACAAGAGCTAACAGTTTCAAGTAGATTGTTCCAGGTGGTCAGCTGTGTTGTTTTGAAGGAGTAGAACAAATTTAGAGTCCAGTGTGTTTCCATTCCAGTGTGTTTGAAAAAGTGTGTATGCCCATGAAAGCTCATACCTTGAATAAACCTTTAAATCACCTTTAGAGCCTTACACGGCCTTGGTCCCACATATCTGAGACCGCCTCTTCCCACATATCCCCCAAAGAGTGTTCTTTGCTTGAGGATTATTTGGCTCTACAATCATAGGAAGGTGATTCCTGGACCAGAAGTTTATATCTTTTAGAACCACTTGGCCTGTGGTTGCACTATTAGAGGCCTCATTTATTTTTTTGCTCTGTGCCTGGTGGTTTATCTTGAAACGACTTGCTTCTGGTCCTTATTGAATGTATGCTTTGTATTTACATGATTGTGCTATATTTTTATAATAGCCAATATGTTCCTCACTGTTGACCTCTGAGGAAGGCCTATGTAGGCCGAAACGCGTCAGGTCAAGGTTTATGAGCCCTTGTGTTTTACCGTTTGTTATTTATACATAACGTGTGATTGGGCCCTTATATAATTTTGAATTTGTGATTAATAAATACATGTATTTTTATATATTTCCTTCAGTAAGTTTTTAATATTGGCCCCCTTTCTTACATTTGACTAACCTTTGCCAGGTTCTGGATTCTCTATGGACCAACATCTCCTGGTTGTCCCCGGCCCAAAGGATGTCCGTCTTGCCTGTACCAGGGACAGGACTTTTTCTGCCCTGGTCCCTGCCTTGTGGAACATGCTCCCAGTCGAGATTAGGGCTCTGTGAGATCTCCTTCAATCTTGCAGGGCCTGTAAGACGGAGCTGTTCCACCAGGCCTTCAGTTGAGGCTGCGGACATCTCTATATGGCTTGTCACCCACCCACCTATCAACCCAAATAATATGCCAGGGAACCCCCACAGCCAGCTGATTTGTTAGAAGTGTGATTGTGTTTTAATGTCTACTATTTTCAAATTGTTTAAATTGTTTCATTTTAATTGTATTTATTGTATGTTTTGTGATGTTGCCCGCCCTGAACCTGCTCGTGGGATGGGCGGGCTATAAAGACAAACGATAAATAAATAATAAATCATCCTTTGTTGGTCTTAAAGGTGGTCCCTAAGCTTCAAGTAGAATTGTCACTGAAATTCCATCTAAAAAAAATGTAACAACTGTATTTTCAACATTTTACCGCACTTTCCCATAAGTTCAGAGTGGTTAGGGACATAGAATTCAAGTCAATTGCAGGGTAAGAACCAGTTGCAGGATAACGAACATAACGAGCCAGAAATGTTAGAACAACTTACCAGTCACAGCAAAACAAAACAACTCACAATTTTGCCACTCTCGGATGCTAGAACACGGCTCCGATCACACGCACAATTAGCCGCGCCATAGGTGCGAATCCTGGGTGGATTTAATGGGCACGATCAGACGTAAACATCTGGCCAGGGCCCCGCACCCATCGACAACCTGTTTTGCTCCGCCACAAGAGCGGAGTTAAAAGACACTAGGGAAAGTCCACTATCAAACGGGTTGCTGCGGGCCATGGACAGACTTTCCTCTGTTGTGTGATCATGCCAGCGCTCTCTCATGACATCTGATCCGGCCATCCCGACTTGGTGCCATTGTTTTTTTCCCCTTCTCAATATGCGCATCATTGCATACCGCCATGGGAAGCCCTCAGTGCGGAGATGCAATTAATTGAGCATCCATTTAAGCGAATCAACAACAAACGGCAAAAAAAACCTGAATAGCCCGCGATTGCGTCTGATCATGCAGTGGTGGGCTATGCCTGCAGCGTCAAAGAACTGTCTGATCGTGCAACCGCAGGTCAATTTCCTCCAGGGTAAATAGCCTCGCTTCCCCCATGCATTATCTCGCATGTGTGACCACAGCTAACGTTCCTTAATCTTTTCAAGCCTGACACTGGGGGAGTGGGGTGAAGGCACAAAATGGCTGCTGCAAGATGTGGAGCCGGCCACAAAATGGCAGCTATGGTTTCCATTTAGTCACAGAATGGAAACCCTTGTGCTATGGTGTTCGTCGTTGCCAATCCAATGTCTTTAAAATCCACACAGCCAATAGGATTGCCAGCCTGCAGGTGGGGCCTGGAGATCTCATAAGAACATAAGAACATAAGAGAAGCCAATGTTGAATCAGGCCAATGGCCCATCTAGTCCAACACTCTGTCACACAGTGGCCAAAATATACCAGGTGCCATCAGGAGGTCCAGCAGTGGGGTCAGGACACTAGAAGCCCTCCCACTGCTGCCCCCTCCAGCACCAAGAATAGAGGGCATCACCTGCCCCAGACTGAGAGTTCCCATCTATACCCTGTGGCTAATAGCCACTGATGGACTTCTGCTCCATATGTTTATCTCCCGCTTTTACAACTGATCTCCAGGTGAAAGAGATCAGCTCCCTTGGAGAAAATGGCTGCTCTGGAGGATGGGCTCTGTGGCATTGTACCCTGCTGAGGCCTCTCCCCTCCCCAAACCCCACCCTCTCCTGGATCCACCCTCAAAGTCTCCAGGTATTTTCCAACCCAGACCTGGCAACCCTAACAGCCAATCAAATCACCAGTGGCCAACCAGAAGCCTTTCTGGGCAAAAGCCTCAATTGGTCCCACCCACTTTCTAAAAGCTCTTGGGGAGCACCCTAATGGGAACCCCTGTGTTACAACTTTTGTGTAGTGGAGCTAAGAACAAACACCCCGGTCCTTCTGATTGGAGGCCTCTTTGTTAAGAGTAACTGTAGGGCAGGTCACCTGGTGAAAAGTACTGATGCATAGTGTTATGATTCCAGCTCATACTTTATTCAAGAGAGGATAACTAGAGATGAACATGCAGGGCTGGAGGCCCACTTAAATGCCAGTCCAAACCACACCCGACACCTCCCTCCCATGATAGGTCTATTTACAATGTAACCCCAACCATAGGTTCCCTCTTGGATCCGGACAAGCCGATTGGCTAGGTTTAGGATCCTCTCCATCCATTGTCTCAGGATGTGAAGCTTTGGTCGTTCACCTGACCATATGGAACCTCAACCGTGTGTACAGTCTCTGTTAGTACACAACACCTCCTGGTTCAGAGTCTTCCCTAGCAAACATAGTCTTTGTGGTAGGAGGGTTTCCACCACTCCTGGGCTGAGCAGCGTATGTCCGGAGCCCAGCCCAGAGTTTCCTGCATTACCCCAGCTTGTCCTGAAGGTGCCTCAGGGGCTGCTGCCTCAGCTGGGGTTCTAGGTTACAACCCAGATCAGAGCTGTCACCTATGTCTCTTACTGGTGGAGCACTTGTCGGGAGCTGGATTGTGGATGCTTCTGGTTCCTTGGTTCCCCAGCTGTCCTCCTCACCATCATCTGGTAGATCAGGGTCCACAGGAAGGAGGCAGTGGTGTAGCTGTTCGATGTGCTGGCACAGCAGTTGGCTGTCTTCACTAGACACCTCGTATGAGAGTGAAGTCACCTGGACCCCCCTGACTGGAATCCATGTGGGACCCCGGGCATAGTTCCTGGTGTACATGGGACCCCCTGGGAAGAACCGCCATGGGGATTCCTGGTCCTCCGAGGTCATGCCGTGTTCCGAGACTCTGTCCAGATGGAGGCAGTCTAGACGGGTTGTGAGGCGCCGACCCATTAGTAGCTATGTAGGGCTGTGGCCAGAGGTGGTTTGGGGTGTCACGCGCTGGCCAAATAGGAAGGTGGCCAGCTTGTGGTCCCAGTACCCATGATCCATGCAGCGCAGGGACTCTTTAATTGTTCGGACCATGCACGCGTCTGTCTGTTGGTTGCAAGGTGAAACAGAGCAGAGCGAATGTGCCAAATTGCGTAGTATTGCATGAACTACTGGAATTCTGCTGAGGTGAAAGCTGAGCCATTGTCTGTCACCAATGAGTCAGGTATTCTGTGCATGCTAAAAATCTGCCACATCACACGGATGGCTGAGCGGGAGGAGGTAGAAAGCACTGGAACCACCTCTAGCCATCTGGTGTAAGCGTCCACAAGAATAAAGAAGATCTGTCCCTGGAAGGGACCCGCAAAGTCCGGATGTAGCCTAGCCCAGGGTTTGTGGGATGACTCCCAAGGCCGCACCAGGGCTCTTGGTGGCTCCGGTTGCGACTCCTGACATGTTTGGCATCATTTCACCCAGTCTTCAATTTCACTGTCCAGATCTGGCCACCATACATAGCTCCAGGCCAGGGCGTTCATTCTCACAATGCCCGGGTGATTCTCATGTAGTGCCGTGAGTACCCATAAGAACATAAGAATATAAGAGAAGCCAATGTTGAATCAGGCCAATGGCCCATCTAGTCCAACACTCTGTCACACAGCGGCCAAAATATACCAGGTGCCATCAGGAGGTCCAGCAGTGGGGCCAGGGCACCAGAGGACACCATTGACTTTGCACCCATTTGTGCAAAGGGGTAGAGATGACCACCCGACTACCCCAGAGCAGGCACCCCTTGTGGCAAGACAGCTCATCCCTCCAAGAGGAGAACACCATGAATTTGGGTCCCACTGGACTGGTGGGCCACCCCCACCCCACCCAGTCCGAAACCCAGGAGAGGATGCGATCTCTGGCGGTGCCCCAAGACACCTTAGTAACCTGGACTGGGGGGTCAGGCAGGTCCTCCAGCAGGGCAATGTGATGCCCCAGATTGAGTTCTCAGGAAGGCAACAGGAGGCAGCTCAGAGTGTGTGCTGCCAAGGAAGGCTCTAAGAAGCTCAGAACGTTGCCCCCCCACCCCATACGGGGAAGCATCACAAGCCAGTACCACTGGTAGGGACTCGTCAAAATGGGCGAGGACCGCATTGGAGGACAACAGTTCTTTCACAGCCTGGAATGCGGTGGCATGCTTGGGACCCCAGACCCAAGGGGCGTGTTTGTCGAGTAGGTGGTGAAGTAGTGCCCCTGGTCCAATGTTCTTGAAACTTGGTGGGTATCTTGGGGAGAGGATCCATCAGCTACCCTGTGAGTTTGGAGCCTCTCCCTCACACCCCTTCCCCTCCAGCCCCCAGAATATACCCTATGTTTTCACCATTGACTTCAATGGCCCATAGGATATAATGGAGCTGAAATTGACATTCGGCTGCCTGAAAGACTCCCCGGGATGCCGGCTGGGGGCGGGGCTTGGCTCCTGAGCTGCCGGAGCTGCACTCCGGTGCGCTCCCCCCCAAAAGACCCCTGCTTCTTTCCCTTCCCCTCCCCACCACAAACACCCTCTAAGGTAGGTGGGACTTAGAGAGCTCTTTCAATTACTGCCCTTGAGAGCCAGTTTGGTGTAGTGGTTAAGTGTGCAGATTCTAATCTGAGAGAACCGGGTTTGATTCCCCACTCCTCCACATGCAACTGTTGGTGTGACCTTGGGCAAGCAGTAGCTCTGATAAGAGCTGTTCTTGAAAAAAGAGCAGTTTCTGTCAGAGCTCTCTCAGCCCCACCTACCTCACAGGGTGTCTGTTGTGGGGAGGGGAAGGGAAGGGAGTTTGTAAGCCACTTGTAAGGCGGGGGGGGGATTTATACCCCGCCCCATTATACTGAGTGAAGGGCGGGGTATAAATCCAATCTCCTCCTCCTCCTCCTCCTCCTCCTCCTCCTCCTCCTCCTCCTCCTCCTCCTCCTCCTCCTCCTCCTCTTCTTCTTCTTCTTCTTCTTCTTCTTCTTCTTCTTCTTCTTCTTCTTCTTCTTCTTCTTCTTCCTTGAGACAACAACTCTGAGAGAACTTGTGACTGACCCAAGGTCATAACAGCAGCTGCATGTGGAGGGGTGGGGAATCAGACCCAGTTCTCCCAGATTAGAGTCCACAATCAATAGATAGATAGATAGATGGTTGGACAGACGGACGGACAGACAGACAGAGATTTATTCATGCACAAATAAAATTTAAATGTATCCATTTTACTGGGGGGGATATTGCACAAGGAAACAGAGAATGGCATAAAATAAAGAATCAGGCATTCAGTTTAGATGAGTGAGAAGCTAAACCGAAATGGGGATTTTCAGGTTGAAAGAGCAGGAGTGAGAAATTCAAAGCACCCCTGTTTTACTGACCAGACTATCACCCAGTGGGTGATCATGAGTTAGCAGGAGGGAGAAAAGAGGTCTGGCCAAAGAGAACTTTTTTTCCTCCTAGGAAACTCCATCAGTGGAGAATATTTTCTGCAATGCAAAAAATCACTTCTTTTCTGAAATGCTGACTAAAAGGTTGGATGCTAGGGCTCCCTCCCTCTTTGTTTACTTCTTTCCTCAGCTGCTTCTAGCTGGTTGGGTTTCAATTTCTCTTTTCCTGTGCCCACCTTTTCCCATTACACTGAGTAATATATGAGCATGAATGATGCCTGTAATGGGAAACTGATGCTACGCCCCTTTATTGGCACAGCCAACAAGAAATAACCTTCCGCTCCACCTCTAGCCAGGCTAATTTACTGTTCACTATCCCCTCCTTGCTCACATATAACGTAAATGTGGGGGGGGGGAGAAAGAAGAATTGTAATTTTGCTAGTTCCCCATATTCAGACAAACAAACAAACACAATCATTACACCACCACTAAATCTGTTTTTCCCCTCTTATAGCTTCAGAATCCCGGCATTAAGAGAAATTCTCTTAATTCCTCTTTTTCTTTTCTTTTTCCCGCCCAGTTTCTCCCCTGAAGTTCTACAATCTGCCCATGCTTTTCAGGAATTGGGAGTTCATTTCATATCAATTCCATTTGGATCCCAGGATGCATTAACAGAAGCATTGTGTCCAGATCGCGGGAGGTTGTATCCCCCTCTCTATTCTGCTATGATCAGGCCTCACCTGGAGGTTGACAAGCTTGAGCGTGTCCAGAAGAGGGCAACCAGGATGGTGAGAGGGTTGGAATCCAAGTCTTACGAGGAAAGGCTGGAAGAGTTGGGTATGTTTAGCCTGGGAAAGAGAAGGCTTAGAGGGGACATGATTGCAGTCTTCAAGTATTTGAAGGGCTGTCATGTAGAAGATGGAGCAGATCTATTCTCTCTTGCTCTGGACTGCAAGACTAGATCTAAGGGGTGGAAATTACAAGGGGGTCGATACCAGCTCAATATCAGGAGAAGCTTCCTAAATATAGAAGTGGTTGAGCAGTGGAACAGTCTGCCTCGGGAGGTGGCGGATGCTCCTTCCCTGGACGTTTTCAAGCAAAGAGGCTGGACGACCATCTTTCGGGTATGTTGTAGGGCTCTCTTTCAGCTTTGTTCCTGCAGAGTGCAGGGGGTGGAATTAGGTGACCGGCAAGGTCCCTTCCAACTCTAACATTCTATGATTCTTTGATTTACTTTCAATCCATTTCCAATGCACTTTCGAATTGAATTTTGCCAGTTCACACAGTACGAATCCAGTTGGAAAGTGCATTGAAAATGGATTATTCAGTTTGTGTGACCACAGCCAAAACTTGTTATCTGACGAGGGGGCGTTGACTCTTGAAAGCTCATACCTCCTCGAAAATCTTGGTCTCTAAAGTGCTACTGAACTCGAATCTAGCGGTTCCACTGCCAGTAGCAGTGCTAGCTGGGTAAAGCAGAATATGGTTGAACGAGAAGACTGTACCACTTCAGGCTGTGTCTGGAGGGGAATGCCATTTTGGAATAAAAGAGAAGGGTTATCCTTGCAAGTGAAATATTATCACATGGGTGGCAGGGCTCTAGCCTCCAAAATAGTTTCCTACTTCCAGTGGTTGCGTTTTTAACACATATTGAAGATTTAAAGACGGGTTGCCCCCCCTGCTTCATTGCAAAGTGGTACAGTCCTGCCTCTGACTTACTTGGGCCCCTGCTGCAAAAAGACAGTGTTACCTGGGTGGGGGTTCTACACCCTTTTTGCAATCCAACCCTGCTTGTTTTATCTCAATTTGTTTCAAAAAGTAATAAATTATGAGATTTTTTAAAGTGATAGCAGGGTTGCCAGATTCAGGTTGGGAAATTCCAGAAGAAGAAGAAGAAGAAGAAGAAGAAGAAGAAGAAGAAGAAGAAGAAGAAGAAGAAGAAGAAGAAGAAGAAGAAGAAGAAGAAGAAGAAGAAGAAGAAGAAGAAGAAGTAGTGGTAGTAGGAGGAGGAGGAGGAGGAGGAGGAGGAGGAGGAGGAGGAGGAGGAGGAGGAGGAGATTGGATTTTTACACTGCCCTTCACTCAGAGTCACTGAGTGGCTTACAAACTCTTTTCCCTTCCCTTCCGCACAACAGACACCCTGTGAAGTAGGTGGGGCTGAGAGAGCTCTGACAGAAACTGCCCTTTCAAGGACAGCTCTTGTCAGAACTATGGCTTGCCCAAGGTCATCCTGCAGCTGCAAGTGGAGGAGTGGGGAATCAAACTCCGGTTCTCCCAGATTAGAGCCCACTCACTTAACCACTACACCAAACTGGTGTATAGAAAAGGAGAGATTTGGAGAGGGTACAACGCCATAGATCTCACCCTCAAAGTTGTCATTTCCTCTCGGGGGAAATGGCCTCTGCAGTCTGGAAACCAATTGTTCTTCTGGAAGATCTCCAGGCCCATCCTGGAGACTGGCAACCAAGTAGGAGTTCAATATCAGCGCTGACTCCTCTGTGTCGGTCAGGTCAAGCTGTTCCCACCCGTTCCTCTCCCTCGACCGCATCTTCTCGCCGTCCTCCGTCTGCCTGTTACATCCCCTTCACTGAGCCACGTAAAGCACCTGCGGTATTTTGTGCACTCAACCTTCAGGCAATCTGCTCGCACTCGAGTGTTCATTGATTGGAAAACGATGCAGCAGTTGGCTAGCTGGAGACATTAGGCTATGCAATGAACTGCCGGCTTCCCGGCCTCTTCATCCTTGCCGCCACAGCACAAACATTGCCGCCTGCATCCCAATGGGGCCAGGGGAAAGCTTTGAAGAGACCACGTGCGTCGCCTGGGATAGCAAACTTTTTCGACCCCAGTAACTCGAGGGTTCAAGGCCCAACAGGAATAGCGTACGAATGTGAGAGAGGGAGACAATCATCCACGCTGGGGTTCTGAGAAGCTAAGCCGGGAGGGTCTCTTCCATCCCAGGATCCGCAAGACCAGTTGTTCCAGCCTGAAATTTGGGTACCGCTTCATTTAACAGACAAGGCGAGGAGGTCGGACTCCTGCTATTTTTACTGAGATGAGCCAATCCGAAAGCAGCATCGCTACCTTAGGCTTGCCAGACCTATGGTGGGAGGCCTCTTGATGGCAAACAGTGCGAGAAAAATGCAGTGATGTCGACGACGTAGCGACATCACTTCTAGGCAAAACCCAGAAGTGACATAAGGTAGCTCTAGGAATCACCGGAAACTCTATGGATTTTACCATAGAGTTTCTGGCGGCTCCTAGAACTACCTTAGGCCATTTCTGGATTTGACCTGGAAGTGACATGGTGACATCGCCAATGTCATACCCACACCCCCTTGTCCCCAGCCCTACTGCCAGTTGCTGGCAACCCCACTTGGCTGGCAGCCCCACCTGGAAACTGGCAACCCTAGAAGGTGCCCTCCTCACCCTCTTTTTGGCGGGCCATTCAAAAGGACTCAGCCCCAGGCAGAAAAGGAAGCTTGGCTAATGTCTCCATGATCTGCTTTCAGGGTTGCCAATGCAGGGCTGGGAAAGTCTTGTAGATATTTTGGTGCATCCTAAGAAAGGGTGGAATTTGGGAAGGGGGATCAGCGGGGATATGGTGTCATAGACTCCACTCTTCGAAGCCACAAATTTCTCTACGGGTACCTGTGCCGGGCCAGCTACACTGGTTACTGGTGGAGTACTGAGTCAGGTTCAAGGTACTGGTATTGACTTTTAAGGCCTTGAGTTGTCAGGGACCCCACCTACATTTGGGATTGCCTCCTCCAACATGTCCCCAGAAGAGTACCAAGATCAGCTGACAACAACTTACTGGTGATCCCCGGCCCTAGGGAGGTCCGGCTGTTCTCAAGCAGGGACAGGGCCTTTTCGGTCCTGGCCCTGACCTGGTGGAATTCTTTGCCAAAGAACATCAGGGCCCTGCGGGATCTGATGTAATTCTTCAGGGCCTGTAAGGCAGAGAGGTTCCACCAGGCTTTTGGTTGAGGGCAGCAATGGTTAAAACTGGCACCCTCTTTTTCTTCTTTTTTAACCTTTGGGCCCGCGTCTTTCCTTCTTTCTTTCCTTCTTCCCTCCCTCCCTCCCTCCCTCCCTGCTTCCTTCCTTCCTTCCTTCCTTCCTTCCTTCCTTCCTTCCTTCCTTCCTTCCTTCCTTCCTTCCTTCCTCTCATCCTTTCTCCCTCCCTTCCTTTTCCTTCCTTCCTTCCTTCCTTCCTTCCTTCCTTCCTCCCTCCCTTCCTTCCTTCCTTCCTTCCCTCCCTTCCTCCCTCCCTCCCTCCCTCCCTCCCTCCCTCCCTCCCTCCCTCCCTCCCTCCTTCCTTCCTTCCTTCCTTCCTTCCTTCCTTCCTTCCTTCCTTCCTTCCTTCCTTCCTTCCTTCCTTCCTTCCTTCCTTCCTTTCTTTCTTTCTTTCTTTCTTTCTTTCTTTCTTTCTTTCTTTCTTTCTTTCTTTCTTTCTTTCTTTCTTCACATTTATAGCTCACCCTTCCCAGAAGCAGGCTCAGGGCGGGTAACGACACTTCATTTATACAAAGTATATTCGTTAATACAATATGATTAAAATGTAAAGCATCATCATAAATATTAGAAGGGTGGCCACAGCTGATCACAAGAGATTTCTGGTTGTGGGAGGTCCCTGGCCGTAGCCGGTAGCTGTTAACAGAGTGAAAGCACTAACCAAACACCAAGCCTTATCATCCCCTCCTAAACCAATTCTCCTTTTCTTGGCTTTGAAGGGGGCTTGTTATTAGCAAGTTCCTCCTGTCCGAGACACCTCTCAGGTCATGGAGATAATAGGGGCCCTTCCTTCTCCTTCGTGGGTTTTGCCAGCCTTCGATCCTCCTCAGCTAACCGTCCTCATCCCCCCAGTAAACAAGCCAACTTTATTCCTTTTCTTCTTAAAGCCCCACTATAGGGGTGCTCCCCTCCCCCCTTTCCCGTTCCCTCCAGTTCTCAAGCCCCACCCTCCTCTTGTATTTGGACAGGTGGAATTTGAAACATGTAAATAAATAAGCACATGCACGTTCCTGGTGGGATGAAGTCTTTTTAGACATAGGCCACTAGTCTATCAAAAGAAAGAGGGACTCGGACTGGCCACACACAATCGTTGCTGGAACAGAATGCAAGATAAATAGAAGTTTTCTTTGGTGGTCAATACTGCGCTGGAAACATCAAAAGCTGACTCAGAAATATATTGTCTTCAGTAACCGCACCAACCGCACAACAAGACCCGTTCATTATGGTATATAATTGTACAGTTACTTACACCCATGGCATGGTGATATAGTTCACCCATCAGTCTCTTGTAAAAGGGGTGGGGGAAATACCTCTGCGGATGAAAAATTATGAGAAATTAAGAGGCAACTTGGCTTTCCAACTAATGGTCTCATTTTTTTAATTCACACAGAGCCTCTCAAACCGTTCATCGTCTTCTGTGCCAATGCCTCCTTCTTGTGATTTATAATTTTTCCCCCCTCTCTTTGTTAATGGGTTTGGAAGAGAATCAATGGACTGGAAGAAGATGTTAGGGCAACGTTTCTCAGAGGAGATGGTCTTACAGGGGAGAAAAAAGAAAAGAATATGCTCCCTTTCTGCCAGAGCTGCTCCCGAGTTTCGCATGGAGCGAAACTTCGTGCTGCAGTGAAATCTGACCAAAATGGAATTTGAATGGAAGCCAACATTACTTCCACGGATGCCACCAGTTGGGGGGAGGGGCATAGTCCTGAACTGCAGCTTTGGGTGTAGTAGTAAACGACAAAGGCAAAGGGATTGCCGTAACAGGATAAAGAAGCAAAAAGAGAGAGAGAACCAATGCTGTTTGCAAGGCCTGCTGACCATTCCCTGGGACAAAATTCCGGGAGGCTGAAGGAACCGTAAAATGCAGTGGAAATGAGAAAATTATTTTCCTTCAGCTCCGTTCCTCTGATGGATCTTGTCGGATACAACCCCTATTGAGCCATTTTGATATAGAATAATAGAATGTTAGAGCTGGAAGGGGACCCTGCAGGTCATCTAGAAGGGTTAGAACAGATAAAAGGAAGCACTTCTTCACCCAAAGAGTGATTAACACATGGAATTCACTGCCACGGGAGGTGGTGGCAGCTACAAGCATGGACAGTTTCAAGAGGGAATTAGATAAACATATGGAGCAGAAGTCCATCAGTGGCTGTTAGCCACAAGGTATAGATAGGAACTCTCAGTCTGGGGCAGGTGATGCACTCTGTTCTTGGTGCTGGGGGGGGCAGCAATGGGAGGGCTTATATCTGGGGCAAGTGATGCAATGTATTCTTGGTGCTTGGAGGGCCAACAGTGGGAGAGCTTCTAGTGTCTTGGCCCTACTGGTGGACCTCCTGATGGCACCTGGTATTTTTGGCCACTGTGTGACAGAGTGTTGGACTAGATGGGCCACTGGCCTGATTCAACATTGGCTTCTCTTATGTTCTTATGTAACCCCCTGCGCTCTGCAGGAGCGAAGCCGAAAGATAGCCCGACAACATACCCGAAAGATGGTCATCCAGCCTCCGCATGAAAACGTCCGGCGAAGGCGCACCCACCACCTCCTGAGGCAGTCTGTTCCACTGCTCAACAACTCTTACCGTGAGGAAGTTCCTCCTGATATTTAGCCGGTAACGACTCCCTTGTCGTTTCCACCCCTTAGTTCTAGTCTTGCAATCCGGACAATCATTATGCTAAAATTGTCAGACTGCCGCTAAGGTGTCCAGATTCAAGTCCCCATTTTGTCATTAAACTTATTTGGTGACTTGAGAGCAGTCACTGTCTTATCTGGTTGTGGTGGAAAGCGTCATCAAGTCTTCGCCAACATATGGTGACCCATCACAGGGTTTTCAAGGCAGGAAACAAACAGAAGTGGTTTGCCATTGCCTGCCTTTATGTAGAAGCCCTGGACTTCCTTGGCAGTTTCCCATTCAAGTACCACCCAGGACCGACCCTGCTAGGCTTCCGAGATCTGATGAGATTGGGCTAACCTACGTAACTCGTTGTTTGGTGTTAGTGATTAGGAGTGCAGAGTCTAATCTGGGAGGGCAGGGTTTGATTCCACACTCCTCTATATGCAGCTGCTGATGTGACCTTGGGTCAGTCAAAAGTTCTCTCAGAGCTGTTCTTTCAAGAGCAGTCCTCGAAAGAGCTCTCTTAGCCCCACCTACCTCCCAGAGTGTCTGTTGTGGAGAAAGAAAGGGAAGGAGATTGTAAACTGCTCTGAGGCTCTGAGTGAAGGGCAGGGTATAAATCCAATCTCCTCCTCCTCCTCCTCCTCCTCCTCCTCCTCCTCCTCCTCCTCCTTCTGTATGTGTGAAAATAAAACTGGTGGCATGGTGTGGGGCAGGGACTACATATGTTGTCCTGAACTCCTTGGATGTAGGGCAGGATAAAACCATGTAAATAATATACATACACATTTTACACTCAGAACGTGCATTGGGGCCTGATAAATAGTCAATTCTTGTTCACACTGGGAAACCACCACACTTGTATGAAGGAGGTCCCAGATTCAGTCCTCAACACCTCCAGTGAAAAGGACCAGGCAGCAGGGTATGACATCATTTCCAGGAAGCCTAGGTGATGTCAATCCTCTCTAGGAATCACTGGCAACTCAATCATTTTGTGCACATGTTACGTGCTGTCAATTCACTTCCAACTTATAGGAGAGGCTATGGCTCAGTGGTAGAACATCTGCTTGGCATGCCGAAGGTTCCTTTTTTTTTTTTTTCCTTGCAATATATTGTTTATTTAACAGTGTCTGATAATTGGCACCTCTTGTTCTGAATTATTGCATCAAAATGTCTGTGCTGTTGCAATCTTGCATATGCTGTTCAGGTGTGTATCTGTAAGCTGCAAACCTACAATGATGCAGCAGCAGCAGCAGAACTGGAAGAAGAAGCAGAAGACAGCCAGTTGCACTGCGGGCCTAACAGAAGCCCTACGGAGGCCTAATCCAGCCTCCAGGCCGCATGTTTGACACCACTGGTCTAGGACCTGTACAGCCTGAGTAGAGGCTGGCTCTTTGTGACATTGGCCAACAAATCACTGCATCAGCTTCCTACCCCTTGGCTCTTAGGCCTGATGCCTTCCATCCATTCTTAATTTTTGCCTTGGCACTCCTAGGCCTGAAGATGACTCCGTTAAGGGCCTCCTGGGACTAGTGTGATGGCCGCTGGCTTTCTCATGCGGTGGAATCAAAGCAGTTGCCAGAGTGCCAATCTGCAGTGAGCCCTTCTTTGTAGCCTCTTGGGTGGTGCTTGGGCCTCTCTATCACTTTGAGAAGATCTGTCTGATCTCTTTGGGCTACCACACATCATCCCTGTTGTGTTTCCAGAAGTCGGGGGAGGTGGTCTCCAGTTGGGAAGGTTAAAAGGGAGTGGTGGTGCAAGCGGCTAAATGCCTGCTGGTAACATCTACGAACAGCCGTCACGGCTGTTTGAAACCCACCGCGGCCAGGGTGAGCACCTGGCCTGAGTCCCAGCTCCCGCCCACCTAGCGGTTCAAAAGCTATAATAAAAATAATAAGCGAGTAGATAAAATGGGTACCTGCCCTAGGTGGCAGGGAGCACACACACACACACACCCCGTGGGGGTAGTGGAACATCGGCGGCGGCAAAGCGAGTGGCAAGATGGCGACTGGACATAACACCAGACGAAGATCGAGCGTCGACGGAAGGGCGGAGCCAGGACGGCGCAAGGGAGCGTGGAGGCGCAGGCGCGGTGGAGCCAATGGACAGAGCTGGAGCCGCGCTAACACAGGAACCACACGCCGGATGGGCCTGCCGATCCAAGAAGACCAACAAGGAAAAAGGGAAAAAATAGAAGAGCCAGATGCCAAGCTGATCCAAGATGGAAGAACAACACTCCACTGGGTGCCGGTAGGACAGTCCCCTCCCGACTATATAGGTGGCCTTAGACAGGGATAATATAGAGTAACTGTAAGCCACTCAGAGACCCTTTCGGAGGTTTGAGCAGGATATGAAGTCGGAAGTTAAATAAATAAATAAAAATAAATAAAATTTGTTCACAGTGGCAGAGCAGTTGCTGCCATTGTGGGATGAGGTTTCAAAGAATCGTGCCTCACAGATTTCCAAGATGCCTCCTTGCAGAAAGGGGACTGGTGGCAGAGGGGTGAGGAGGCTTAGAGCTCATACGCTCCCTGTTAGACTGGTGAAAGTTGACTGGCAGAGTGGATTAGTACCATTCGGAGGGCTTCCTGTCTTCTGTAACACTCAAGTGGCAGAAAGCTGTAGGCATGCCGAAGGTTCCAGGTTCAGTCCCTGGTATCTCAAGTTCAAAGGACTAGGCAGTAGGTGATGCGAAAGACTTCTGCCTGAGACCTTAGAGACCCACCGCCAGTCTGAGTCGACAGAACTGACCTTGATGGAATGATGGATCTGATTCAGTATAAGGCAGCTTAGTGTGTTCAAGGATGGACAGATGGATCTATTTATTAATACAGATGACAACTCATCCTGTAAATGCAGACTCACATTCGCTTCTATGAAGGATTTTCTCAGTGGGCAAAACCATCAAGATATCTGGCGGAGGTTTGGAAGGACAGAGCCTAAATCATGAAGGATGCCCCTGTACAGATCTATGGTGCTGCCTCATTTGGAACAGTTCTGGTCACCACATTTCAAAAAAGACATCGCCGAGCAGGGGGGGGAAGTACAGAGGAGAAGATGCCGAGGGGATCGAAGCGCCCTCCCTAAGAGGAAGGGCTGAAGAGGCTGGGACTTTTCATCTTAGGAAAGTGATGACCATAGGAGGACATTATAGAGGTTTATACAATTATGCATGGGGTGGAGAGAGTTGACCAAAGGGAGTTTTTCTTCGTCTCCCAAAAGACTAGAACTCGAGGGTACCCAATGAAGCTGATGGGCAGTAGATTCAGGATGGACAAAAAGAAACACTTCTTTACACAGAGAGGGGTTAAAATGTGGAATCCGCTGCCAGAGGATGTAGTGATGGCCACAGGAATAAACAGCTTTAAAAGGTGATTAGATGGATTAATGGAGGAGAGGTCTATCTGGGGCTGCTAGTCTTGGTGTCTGAGAGGAACCTCTGCATTCAGAGGCAGACAACCTCTGAATCCCAGGGCCAGGAGGCAACACCAGGGAAAGGCCTCGGCCTCTGTGTCCTATTGCTGGGCCTCCAGGGGGACTGGTTGGCCACTGTGTGAGACAGGATGCTGGACTAGATGGACCACTGGCCTGATCCAGCAGGGCTCTTCTAAGGTCCTTATGAAGGCCTCGGCCTCTCTGTCCTGCTGTTGGTCCTCCAGAGGAACTGGTTGGCCACTGTGTGAGACAGGACGCTGGACTAGATGGACCACTGGTCTGATCCAGCAGGGCTCTTCTGAGGTCCTCATGAAGGCTTTGATCTCTCTGTCCTGCTGTTGGTCCTCCAGAGGAACTGGTTGGCCACTGTGTGAGACAGGACGCTGGACTAGATGGACCACTGGTCTGATCCAGCAGGGCTCTTCTGAGGTCCTCATGAAGGCTTTGATCTCTCTGTCCTGCTGTTGGTCCTCCAGAGGAACTGGTTGGCCGCTGTGTGAGACAGGACGCTGGACTAGATGGACCACTGGCCTGATCTAGCAGGGCTCTTCTGATGTTCTTATGAAAGCCTTAGCCTCTATGCCTTGATGCTGGCCCTCCAGAGGAGCTGGTTGGCCACTGTGTGAGACAGGAAGCTGGATTAGATGGATCACTGCTCTGATCCAGCAGGGTTTTTCTGATGTTCTCATGAAGGCCTCAGCCTCTGTGCCCTGTTGTTGGATGTCCAGAGGAGCTGGTTGGCCACTATGTGGGACAGGAAGCTGGATTAGATGGATCACTGCTCTGATCCAGCAGTGCTCTTCTGTTGTTCTTATGAAGGCCTCGGCCTCTCTGCCCTGTTGTTGGCCCTCCAGAGGAACTGGTTGGCCACTGTGTGAGACAGGAAGCTGGACTAGATGGACCACTGGCCTTATCCAGCAGGGCTCTTCTTGTGTCCTTAATAGGAGGGCAACGCTATCCTTTCCCTCCATCTTCTGTCCGATACCAGACTCCTTTGGAGCTCTGATTGTTCCTCATAAAGCAGTAGGAAGCGCAATGCTTGTAAACCACAGGTAGTTAGACATGACTGAGAACCTGGCTGTGGACGACTCTATTAAAACGTCGTGATCTAAACAGAGCTTCCTGGAGTTTAAATGCTCATTCCCTCCGAATCCAGGATACCATACCCAAGTGTGAAGAAGACCGCCCCCCCAGGTATAATGAGGAAATCTGTGCAAAGCAGACATCCGTAAACAGGTGAGCAATTCCAAGAGGCTAATGGACAATTAGTTGGCTTTGTTCGATGAGGTATTTAACGGCCTGATAAATGGGGGGAGACACAAACCACCCCCCAAAATGCTCACAGCTAGGCACTGAAGAGGAGAGAAAAAAAGACAATTGAAGTGGGAATGGCTTTCAGGTTACAAGGAATTATGTCTGCGAGCCTGAGAGATGGAATATGTAAGAAAAAAACCAAGTTCCCCCCAAAAAAGAACCCTCTGGCACTAGTCAATCAAAGGCTGAAAACAGATGTTATGGGCACCTACTAGCTATGGTGACTAAAGGGAACATCCACATTCAGAGGCAGTCTGACTCCAGCACTATATGAGACAAGATGCTGAAGGACCACTGGTACGATCCCCCAGGACTCTTGTTAAGTTCTTGTAGAATCATAGAGTTGGAAGGGACCTCCAGATTCATCTAGCCCAACCCCCTACACAAATACCTCCCCTTCCACACCTCCAGTGACCCCTTCTCGATGCCCAGAAGATGGCAAAAAAACAAAACAACCCCCCCTCCAGGATCCCTGACCAACCTGGCCTGGAGAAAAATTGCTTCCCGACCCCAAGGTGGCGATCAGCATTTCCTGGACACGTAAGAAAGGGACACAAGAACCCTTCCTTCCCTCCCTTCTCACGGTCTGTCTAAGTTCACAGGATCCACATTGCTGTCGGATGGCCATCTAGCCTCTGCTTGAAAACCTCCAAAGAAGGAGAGCCCGCCACCTTCCGAGGACAGTCTGTTCCAGTGAGGAACCGCTCTAACTGTCAGGAAGTCCTTCCTAATGGTTAGCCAAAAACACCTCTGATTTAATTTCAACCTGTTGGTTCTGCTCTGACCTGCTGAGGCAACAGAAAACAACTCCATACCATCCTCTATATGATGGCTCTTCAAGATGGTTACCATATCACCTCTCGGTGGTCTCCTCTCCAGGTTAAAAGTGTGTTCTCTTCTCTCCACCATAATGCCCTGGTAAACTGAACGGTGAAATGTGACATCTCCCTACTGAGATTTCTCCCACCCCCAGTTCACTTCTTTAGGTGCCATTGCAATATCAAGGAAACTCACAAAACAAAGGTTCGGATCCACAGCTCCCGACCCTCTTGGTGGCAGAGACTTCTTCCGTAACTTTTCTGCCAGAGGAATTTTCTTGCTCCAGAGAAATAATCCACGGTTAGTGGAATAGAATCGATGGATCCAACCTAATGATGCCAAATTTAGGGTTGCCAGCTCTGGGTTGGGGAAAACCTGGAGATCTGGGGGCGGAGCCTGGGGAGGAAGAGAAGGGGCAGGACCTCAATGGGGTGTAATGCCATAGAGTCCCACCTCCAAAGCAGCCACCTTCTCCAGGGGAACTGATCTCTTGTCACTTGGATATCAGTTTCATTTCCATTTCCATTGCCTCCTTCCACTCCAAGCAGTGGGAAAGGAAAATATATATAGGAATATATAGGAAATATATAGGAAAGTGATGGCAAACCCAAAACAGCATGATAAAAAGTAAAGCCATCACCTTGTCAACAAAAATCCGTATGGTCAAAGCAATGGTATTCCCCGTAGTCATGTATGGCTGCGAGAGTTGGACTATAAGGAAGGCCGAGCACCGAAGAATAGATTCTTTTGAACTATGGTGCTGGAGAAGACTCTTGAGGGTCCCTTGGACTGCAAGGAGATCAAATCAGTCAATCCTAAAATAAATCAATCCTGAGTGTTCCCTGGAAGGCCAGATACTGAAGCTGAAGCTCAAATACTTTGGCCACCAAATGAGAAGGGAGCACTCACTGGAGAAGACCCTGATGCTGGGAAAGATTGAAGGTCAAAGAAGAAGGGGACAGCAAAGGATGAGATGGTTAGACAGTATTATCGAGGCAATGAACATGAAATTAAGCAAACTCTGGAGCATGACGGAAGACAGGCCGGGCGTGATGTGGTCCATGAGGTCGCAAAGAGTCGGATTTGACTGTGCGACTGAACAACAAATAGATAGATAGATAGATAGATAGATAGATAGATAGATAGATAGATAGATGATAGATAGATAGATAGATAGATAGATAGATAGATAGATAGATAGATATAGATAGATAGATAGATAGATAGATAGATAGATAGATAGATAGATAGATGATAGATAGATAGATAGATGATAGATGATAGATAGATAGATAGATAGATAGATAGATAGATAGATAGATAGATAGATAGATAGATGATAGATGATAGATGATAGATGATAGATAGATGATAGATGATAGATAGATAGATAGATAGATAGATAGATAGATAGATAGATAGATAGATAGATAGATAGATAGATAGATGATAGATGATAGATGATAGATGATAGATAGAGATAGAGATAGAGATAGAGATAGAGATAGAGATAGAGATAGAGATAGAGATAGAGATAGAGATAGAGATAGAGATAGAGATAGAGATAGAGATAGAGATAGAGATAGAGATACACACACACACCACTGCATCACTAATATGACAATGTCACTTCTGGGGAAAACCAAGAAGTGATGGCAGGGTAGCTCTAGGAACCGCCAGAAACTCTACGATAAAACCATGTTTTGAGGCATTCCTAGAGCTACCAGCCATCAATTCTGGGTTTTCTCTGGAAGTAAAGTTGGCATTATAGGATCACTCCCCTGTGCCCCCACCCCCAATACCCCCACTGGTTGCCAGGCTCATACACCAAGCAAACAAGGCCAGCATCTTATGAGTAGGAAGCACATTACACCAGATTGACATGCTCCACAAAGCAAGATAACACCTTGCAAGCAGAAGAAAAGTCTGGAGTCCAATTGCTAAGCCTAATGAGCACAAAGGGAGAATTTACATAGGAAAGGAAAGGGAAACGATAGGAGAGGAAGGGGAAACGTGTGGGCCAAAGATGGAGGAAGACAGGCTCTTAGCCAGGATTATTTAATTCAGGGTGGGGGGCTTTAAATAAGCCAAGGGGCACTCTGCACACACACACACGCCTGCACACACACCTCAAGTGAATGCCATACATATTTTTTTTAAAAAAAATGGAAGTCAGGGGGCCTGGGTGGTAATTCAGGGGGCCAGGCCCCAAGAGGCCCCACTGTACCTACAGGCCTGGAGGAAGACCACGTAGGCCTGAATGCCACTCCTAATCCTTCAACCATGTTGGCTCTGCCTGTGCTGAGCCTTCATTCCAGGGGCTGACTTCTTATCTCCCTTGCTGTTTCCCCAACAGCTTCGAGTAGCGACTGCAGTTCAGTGTGAGATCAGGGAAACTTTTGCAGAGATGGGTTATTCCTTCCTGACAGCCCCAGTGCAATAAGTATATCAAGATTTAGCGTCCCTTTATTAGTTTTCTCTCCCCCCCCCCACCCCAGTACAGGGGAACCCTCCAGCTGCCAAACATGTATCATTACCTCATTTTTCATGATATAATCTGTGCAAAATGGGAGAGTACCTGGATGTTTTCCTGGGCGAGAGGTGCTCTAACGAAGTCGAGTGGAATTGCCATTATTGCATCATTGACTGATTATGGTTCTGATTAATGTCCCTTCTTTATTTTCATTCCCTCTCCTGATACAGGGCATATGTCACTGAGTAATTATGCCCGAGACTCGCTTTGGAATTGTGCCCTTGACAAACAAGTGTCTTTGACATTGTTATTCAGGGCTTCGGGATCCTTTCTTGTGCGACCAAAGAAATTAACGTTCAGTTAATGAGCACAATGTGTGTGTGAGAGAGAGAGTGTGTGTATGTGTGTTCAGCAGTCAGTTAATGACTACAATCTAAACACTGGGGGGACGGATGGACTGAGTATACTTTTACTCTCAATTAAGAACATAAGAGAAGCCAATGTTGGATCAGGCCAATGGCCCATCCAGTCCAACACTCTGTGTCACACAGTGGCCAAAATATACCAGGTGCCATCAGGAGGTCCACCAGTGGGGCCAGGACATGAAGACCTCCCACTGTTGCCCCCACCCTCCAAGCACCAAGAATACAAAGCATCACCTGCCCCAGACCGAGAGTTCCTATCTATACCTTGTGGCTAATAGTCACTGATGGACCTCTGCTCCACATAAGAACATAAGAGAAGCCAATTTTGGATCAGGCCAATGGCCCATCCAGTGTCCAACACTCTGTGTCACACAGTGGCCAAAAATACCAGGTGCCATCAGGAGGTCCACCAGTGGGGCCAGGACACTAGTAAGCCCTCCCACTGTTGCCCCCCCAGGCACCATGAATACAGTGCATTGCTCGCCCCAGACTGAGGCTGAGTTCGACTGGCAGTTTGGAGCATCAGCCAGTCATGGCAAAAAAGCCCTGGAACAAGCCCTGGTCACACAGGGTCGACTGATGTGGGAGCATACTGGGAGAAGGTGTGCAGGAGTGTACAGACTGCTGGCCCGGAGGTATGGCTGTAAACGGCTTTTTCCTGGTACATCGGCTGGATGCCTATGTGTGTATGAGCGCATGAGTGCATATGCGCTTATGCTCTCATGCACTCATACACACATAGGCATCAGGGTGATTTGGGGAGGCTCCTGTTGCACCGGCACCGCATTGGGTGGTAGAGTGGAGCACAGCCAATCATATCGCTGCTGTTTTATGTGCACCGTGGGTTGCTCCCGGCTTTTCGGCTGAGCGTTCACACTTCCGGGAAGCGGAATGCAGTGGGATAAAGACACTCTCTGGGATTTGCTACCACTTTCAACAGGTATCTTTTAAACCCAGGAGCAAAGTGGAACAGCAAGGGTTGCCTACAGGTGGGGAACGCTAGGTAGATGTGCCTGTGTGAACACCTCCTTTAATCCACTTGGGAAACATGGCTGAAACATGGTTATAGCGGGGCAAATTGCCAGTCTGAACACAGCCTGAGAATTGCCTTCTCTAAAGCCACATACTGTTGAAGGCTGTGATCAAATACGCCAGTTTGAGCAAAGGCGAAGTGAGGTTATTCCCTTTGGAGGAATTTGGCCTGCAGTTGCAAGATCATGCATCCCCTTTGTGCTGTGGGTGCAGCCCATCATTGTGTGATCAGACGCACAATGGGTGAGTCATTTTCTTTGCTGTTTGTTTCCCATGCACATAAATGAGGAATCGCAACTCCGCACTGAGGCTTCCCCATGGCATATACGATTATGCGCATACTGCGAAGGGGGGGGATGGCACTGAGTCGGGATAGACTGATTAGACCATCCCAATGGCATGATTGCGTGCTTGCATGATCAGACAGGGAGAAGTCCGACCGTGGCCCATCGGAACCCATTTAGAACTGGACTTTCACTGGTGTCTTTTAACTCCGCTTCTGTGGCGGAGCTGCACGGGTTCCTGATGACTGCGGGATGTTTAAGAACATAAGAACATAAGAGAAGCCAATGTTGGATCAGGCCAATGGCCCATCTAGTCCATCACACCGTGGCCAAAAATACCAGGTGCCATCAGGAGGTCCACCAGTGGGGCCAGGACACTAGAAGCCCTCCCACTGTTCCCTCCCAGCACCCAGAATACAGTCCATCACTTGCTCCAGACTGAGAGTTGCTATCTATACCTTGTGGCTAGTAGACACTGATGGACCCCTGCTCCCAAATGTTACTGTCTGATTGTTCCCTTTAGACCCATCAGGCATTCACAGCTATGTCAGACCTAAAGGTGCGTGTGATCGCAGCTGAAATCAGAAACCGCATATCTTTTAATGAAAGAAACCAAGGCTTGAAGGCAATATTGTTCCAGTTGCATAGCAACCCACACAATGGCCACTGAAGAGGGCATTTGTTTCTTAAACGTACAGGTGCTATGTGGCGGCATCTCATTTTCCACTCCCCCGGTATTCCTCTTTCCCTTCCTAGAAGGAACCTGTAGCCTTCCCCTGTTTTTCTGCTTCCTTCACTCCTTCCCCCCACTAGCCAATTTTCCTGTACCTGTCCTCCTGTCTTCAGCTTTCCCTCCTTCTTTTATCCTTTACCCTGGCAGCCTCTCCCTGGGCAAACTGTGTGCTTCTGGAAAGTGATGAAAGCATCAGCCTTCTGATACTTCCTTAAGGCAGAAGTCCCCAACCTTTTTGAACTTGCATGGGCTCTTGGAATTCTGACAAAGCATAGTGGGTGTGCAGCCACAAAATGGCTGCCGCAAGAGGTTGAGGAAGCTACAAAATGGTTTCCCAGCTTATTGTCAGTCACTCATCACCATCATCATCATCCTTTATTGGCATATATCGGAATACAGGTAGAAACAATAAACAGATAAGGAGGAAACAAGGAGAAATGAGTCAATCAGATACATCTAGACATTACACAATTGATCCTTGATTACCAGATTTAGGAATAAGGCTACCTTTTCAGTTATTTGGGATGATGAAGATGGCACCCCTTCAGAGTATCCAGCCAGCCTACCATATTAGATAAAACTGGGTCTAAAAAAGTAGAATGTATATCATCGTATTGGGAACAACACAGTGAAAAATGGAGGACCGAATCAACTTGATTTAGGTTACATGCACAAAGTCTTGTTGAATATGGGATCCTACTATATCTGCCATAAGTAGAGAAGAAGAGAGAAGTGATTGGATTTATAGCCTGCCCTTCAGTACCCAAGGGAGCCTCAGAGCGGGTTACAAACTCCTTCTCCCTTCCCCTCCCCACAACGGACACCACCTGTGAGGTAGGTGGGACCGAGAGAGCTCTAACACAAACTGCTCTTTTTTCAAGAACAGCTGTGTCAGAGTTTGTGACTGACCCAAGGTCACATCAGCAGGTGCAAGTGGAGGAGTGGGGAATCAAACCTAGTTCTCCCAGATTAGAGTCCACACATTTAACCACTACACCAAACTGGCTCTCCAAAGTAGCTGCAGATGGAATGGTGTTGCATCTAGCAAATGCAAATTCTCTGCATAACTGTGGGGCATGGAGAGCTGATAAATAAGAAGGCGAATGGCCCACCGTTGGAAAAATTCAAAAATGTAAAGGGGAGGAGGGTTTATTTGCATCACCGACTATTTTTTTTTTTTTTTTTTTGCATTTCCAGTGTCTAGAATTCGACGTTTGATTAACTGATAGGCGTTTGTGAAAGGGAGCATACATAGGGAATCCACGGATAAGCCCGTTGTAATTATTTTCTTCTCTGTGTCGGCAATCCATTTGGATGAGGTGGATTCAGACAGCATTTGGTATAAGCAGCTCCCAAAGTCAGCAAAGCAGTGCACTCGTAGCCAGCACTTAATTGATATAAGCCCTGCTCTTGTTTCTATCATGTTAAGGCCTGTTTCTAAACCGAAAGCTGCATATGAAATGCAGCCTGGCAGCCGCATGGGTTCCTGACGCTAATTTTCCTAACAGATTTGGATCGGACTCTTTCAATACCGGTCTCGAGGGCACTTATCCATGTTGGAATTCCGTACGATGGCTGTGTGGGCTCTTGGGATTCTGACAAAGTATGGTGGGTGTGCACCCACAAAATGGCCGCCATAAAATGGCTTCTGCAAGAAGAAGAGGAAGAAGAAGAAGAGGAAGAAGAAGAGGAAGAAGAAGAGGAAGAAGAAGAAGAAGAAGAAGAAGAAGAAGAAGAAGAAGAAGAAGAAGAAGAAGAAGAAGAAGGAGGAGGAGGAGGAGGAGGAGGAGGAGGAGGAGGAGGAGGAGGAGGAGGAGATTGGATTTATACCCCGCCCTTCACTACCCAAAGGTGTCTCAGAGCAGCTTACAAACTCCTTCCCCTTCCCCTCCCCACAACAGACACCCTGTGAAGTAGGTCGGGCTCAGAGAGCTCTGACAGAAACGGCTCTTTTCCAAGAACAGCTCTGGCAGAACTATGGCTTGCCCAAGGTCATCCAGCCAGGTGTAACTGGAGGAGTGGGGAATCAAGCCCAGTTCTCCCGGATTAGAGTCCATGCACTTAACCACCACACCAGACTGGCTCTCTTCAAGAGGTCGAGGAAGCGACAAAATGGTTTCCCAGCTTATCTTCAAGTCATTCCGTGAAGATCTGTTGCCGTGGCAGCTGCTACCAAAGCAACATTTTTTAAAAAATCTGCACAGCCAACCAAATGTCCTGTGGTCAATCAGAAGCCCCAGGCCCTGCCCACTTTCTAAAAACACTTTGATGGGCAGCGTGGCATCCAAGGGCATCATGTGGGGGGGCCTGCCTTAAAGAGATAGACCTCCATCCCTCCTTATTGAAATAGCAACAGGTAGGGTTGCCAGGTGCCTTCCTCCTGCTGGTGGGGGGATTTGGGGGGCATTGCAGGGGTGGGAGGAGACATCACCAATGCGTTGACATCACTTCCGGAGGTGACACCATCATGTCGGCAATGTCAGGGGAACAATCTACTTTTTGGTCAAAACTCTATGGTAAAAAATGGCTACAAACCATGGAGTTTTGCCGCCAAAGCACAGTGTCACCCCTGATGGCACCAACATGATGACATCACTTCCGGAAGTGGCTTCAGCGCATCGGGGACATCACATGGGGACATCTGTTTTGGGGCGGGCCAATGCTTGCAAAAGCGGGGGGTTCCCCACCCCCACCTGGGGACTGGCAAGCCTAGAAGCAGGGCATCCCCAAGCTATCTCCAGAGACTGAGCGTTCTTCATCTCTGGACTTTCTGCATGACTTGAGTGTTGATGAATCAGTAATGACATTTTGACTGGAAAGACTTTAAAGAATATTTAGAGCTTAATTGGGACGTTAAAAACAGATTGTTGTGTTTTGATAGCTATTAATGAGAGAAGTGTTTTAGTAAGATAGATTGTATTTGATAAGTTACCTAATTGATAAAACTTAAAAGTTAGATATCGAAATTTAAGACTTGTATATGGAGAACAAATTGAATATATGAGAATATTGGGTGAAATGTTAACGGGGGCGGAGCATCGTGGGAAGCCGAGGGGGAGGGGAGTAAATTTGAATGTGAAAAGGATATGATGAGAACTGTAAACAAATGATGGAATATCTTATTTCATATCCAATAATAAATTTTCTTTTAAAAAAAAAAAAGTAATGACATTTTGGAGTCCCACCAGGAGTTCTGGACTGGAGGATCCGCCTTGGGAACAAGATGTCCAGTGTTTTGGCCAACCTCTTCCTAGATCGGTAGGCTTTGGGCATGCCAGAGCACCTGAGTCCCATATGGCTTCTTCGCGCAATACTGCCAAGAGGGACCATGGGCTATTTGAAGCCACATCAGCAAGGCTGCTGGGAGCTGTCATGGCCTCCAGACAAAGATTCCCTTTGGAGTCTCCCCCAAAACCAACTAGGGCCCCATTCACAAAGAGCATTTGCCCCCCTGAAGGCACAGTAGCCCTGAGACTTTCCGTGCGTGATCACAACAGCACACCTGGGAAGCGTAGCACTCCCGTGGCCAACCTGCGGCTTCCCGTGGAAAACGTGGAGTAAAAAACTACTAGGGTCAAAGCACTAGTTTCCGGAAACCCCAGAGCAAAGGCCTGCGTCTGATTGTGGGAGCGCCAGCATCCCGTGGCTTCCGACGCCTGCCCATGTCCCGGGGTTTCTGGATGTTGTAAGTTTCCATGAGATGCACACCAATGCCGAATAGTGCATGCACACACGCAAGACACCGACAGTGACCCGCACCACCCCAACGGTGCATGCGCACTTTGCAACAGCGCGGCTTGCATGCTCTGCTGTGCCGCTTTTTTGCCATGTTGCAGCAGCGCGGTGTGATAGGCGCTTGGAGCTGGAGCGTGGCAACCTGGTGACCCGTGTGATTGGGCTACTGCACCTTATTTTGCTCCGGGGCGAACTGCCACACCTCCCCCCCCATGTTTTCTGGACCGTATGACCGGGGCCATAATATCATATAAAATGTGCATAATGTATCTGGTTCCATACCCAAGGTTGACCAGAGGGCCCACTGGCACACTGAACATTGGCACTTCATAAGAACATAAGAACATAAGAGAAGCCAATGTTGAATCAGGCCAACGGCCCATCTAGTCCAACTCTCTGTCACACAGCAGCCAAAATATACCAGGTGCCATCAGGAGGTCCAGCAGTGGGGCCAGGACACTAGAAGCCCCCTCCCACTACTGCCCCCTCCAGCACCAAGGATAGAGTGCCTCACCTGCCCCAGACTGAGAGTTCCCATCTATACCCTGTGGCTAATAGCCACTGATGGACTTCTGCTCCATATGTTTATCTAATTCCCTCCATGTGTGAATCACTCTTTGGGTGAAGAAGTATTTCCTTTTATCTGTTCTAACCCGACTGCTCAGCAATTTCATGGAGTGCCCACGAGTTCTTGTATTGTGAGAAAGGGAGAAAAGTACTTCTTTCTCAACCTGCTCAATCCCATTCATAATCTTATAAACCTCAATCATGTCACCCCTCAGCCGTCGTTTCCATCTTTCTTGTGACTCTGACCTGTGGTGGAGCATCTGCTTTGCATGCAGAAGGATCCAGGTTCAATCCCTGGCTTCTCTGCTAACAAGGGACAAAGCAGTAGGTGATGTGAAAGTTGTCAATGGCTCAGTGGCAGAGCATCTGCTGGGCATGCAGAAGGTCCCAGGTTCAACCCCTGGCATCTCCAGTTAAAAGGACGAGGTAGAAGGTGATGTGAAAGACCTCAGCCTGAGACCTTAGAGAGCTGCTGCCAGTATGAAGAGATGGTACTGACCTTGATGGACCAATGGTTAGAGTCAGTATACAGCAACTTCATGTGTGTTCACGCATGAACCATATCAAATAGGCAGCCAGCTTCTGAATTAGATGCAGATGGAAGAAGATGGGCTGCCTGCTTGCTGTCGTGGACACATTTTCCTTCAGCTCTCCCAGATTAGAGTCCGCGCACTTAACCACTACACCAAACTGGCTCTCAGTTTGGTGTAGTGGTTAAATACCTGGGGAACCTGGGGAAGGTGGGGTTTGGGTAGCAGAAGGACCCCCCAAGTGGGGTATAATGCCATAGAGTCCACCTTCTAAAGAAGCTATTTCCTCCAGGGGAACTGATCCTGGTCATCTGGGGGAGGGCCTGTAGCTCAGTGGTAGAGGATCTGGCTGCAGAAGGTCCCAGGTTCAACCCCCGGCATCTCCAGTTAAAAGGACCAGGCGGGAGGTGATGGGAAAGACCTCAGCCTGAGACCCTGGAGAGCCGCTGCCGGTCCGAGTAGACAAGACTGACCTTGATGGACCAAGGGTCCGATTCAGTAGAAGGCAGCTTCATGTGTTCATGTGTGTAATGTAGCCTCCCGTTTACTTGTCAGTCCTTGCCAGTTTGGTGCAGTGGTTAAGTCCATGGACTCTAATCTGGGAGAACTGGGTTTGATTCCCCAATCCTCCACTTGCAGCTGCTGGATGACCTTGAGCACGCCATAGTTCGGTCAGAGCTGTTCTTGAAAAAGAGCCGTTTCTGTCAGAGCTCTCTCAGCCCCACCTACCTCACAGGGTGTCTGTTGTGGGGAGGGGAAGGGAAAGGAGTTTGTAAGCTGCTCTGAGACTCCTGTGGGTAGTGAAGGGTGGGGTATAAATCCAATCTCCTCCTCCTCCTCCTTCTTCTTCTTCTTCTTCTTCTTCTTCTTCTTCTTCTTCTTCTTCTTCTTCTTCTTCTTCTTCTTCTTCTTCTTCTTCTTCCTCCTCCTCCTCCCCCTCTTCTTCTTCTTCTTCTTCTTCTCCTCCTCCTCCTCCTCTTCTTCTTCTTCTCCTCCTCCTCCTCCTCTTCTCCTCCTCCTCCTCCTCCTCTTCTTCTTCTCCTCCTCCTCCTCCTCTTCTTCCTCCTCCTCCTCTTCTTCTTCTTCTTCTTCTTCTTCTTCTCCTCCTCCTCCTCCTCCTCCTCTTCTTCTTCTCTTCTGTTTCCTTATTCTCAGGTGAAATAGTGAAACACAGAGGTTAATCCGTCTCCTGTTGTGCTACTATTCACTGTCCACTGCCAGACCCAGCTTTGTCTGTTCCTGGATGGGAACCAGCCCCAGATACACAACTGGGAAGCAGAGCGGAATGGAAATTAACACACAAGAGGAACTAAGAGATGGCACAACTGCTTTGCGAAGTGGAATCTGCCTCCTCCCAAAGGTAATTCCCCCCTTCTATTATAATACATGAAGGTTAATGTTTTAATTTGAAAAACCCGACTTCCGACAAGTTCTGGCGAGTATATTGGTAAACGGAGCCATGTTAAACCCACGGCTGATGTGAACACTGCCTGGAGCTACCTTAAAGGGGGGAATGACAAACAGCATGAAATAATATATAACATCCTTCTCGGGAACATAAAGGGACCTCATTATGGATCGGAGCTCAGAGAATCTGCATTTGTTATGTTGTAGTATTAATTATGGGGCTGCAGTGGCTTAATGGTTAAGACGCTGAACTGCAGACCAGAAGGCTGGTAGTTCAGCAGTTCAAGACCTGAGTGCCGCATGACAGAGTGAGCTCCTGTCTCTGGTCCCAGCTCCTGCCAACCTAGCAGTTTGAAAGCAAGAAATTGCAAGTAGATAAATGGGTACCACTTCGGTGGGCAGGTAACAGCGTTCCATGCGCCTTGCTGTCTAGTCATGCCGGCCACATGACCATGGAAACATCTTCGGACAGCGCTGGCTCTTCGGCTTGGAAACGGAGATGAGCACCACACCCCTAGAGTCGGGTTTGACTGGCTTTCAAGCAAGGGAAACCTTTACCTTTTAATATTAATTACATTCTGTCTGGAGAGCCAGTGCAGCGTAGTGGTTAGGAGCGGCGGACTCTGATCTGGAGAACCGGGTTTGGTTCTCCAGTCCTCCTCCATATAAAGCCTGCTGGGTGACCTTGAACCAGTCACGGTTCTCCCAGAACTCTCTCAGCCCCACCCACCCCATAAGGTGACTGTTGTGGGGAGAAGAAGGGAAATGTGATTATAAGCCACTTTGAGACTTCATAAGGTAGAGAAAAGCGGGCTATAAAGATCTCATCATTTTCTTCTTCTTCTGGATCTCACATCAGAAGAATCACAATGATCATGAGTCCCTCTCAAGATATGACAAGATGGAGATAGAATTAATTTTTTTCAGTAGAATGAGGGCGAATAACAGCATTGACGTTCTTGGAAAAGAATTGCCGTGCCATAGTATTAATTCATTGTGGTGTTCATTTTAAGGCTTCAGGGCACTATACGTTGAGAGAAGGCAGCATGGTATGGCCTGACCTTCTCGGATCTTGGAATCTGAGCAGGGTTGGTACTTGGATGGGAGACCACCTAAGAAAAGGGTGACCTCCAATGTTGAATCAGGCCAATGACCCATCCAGTCCAACAACTCTGTGTCACACAGTGGCCAAAACCCAGGTGCCATCAGGAGGTCCACCAATGGGCCCGAACTCCAGAAGCCCTCCCACTGTTGCTTGAAGGGCTGTCATCTAGAGGATGGTGCGGAGTTGTTTTCTGTTGCCCCAGGAGGTCAGACCAGAACCAACGAGTTGAAATTTAATCAGGGGAGTTTTTGGCTAAACGTTAGGAAGAACTTCCTGACAGAGGGGTTCCTCAGTGGGACAGACTTCCTCGGGAGGTGGTGGCCTCTCCTCCTTTGGAGATTTCCCAACAGAGGTTAGATGGATCATCATTCTCTGAATTGAGGCAGATCGTGAGAGGGAGGGCAGGAAGGGTTGCCTCAGTGCTTAGTTCTCATGGCCCTTTCTTACACGCCCAGGGAAATGCTGATCGCCTCTTTGGGGTCAGGAAGGCATTTTTCTCCAGGCCAGTTTAGTCGGGGATCCTGGAGGTCTTTTGTCATCTTCTGGGCATGGAACAGTGGTCACTGTGTGTGTGTGTGTGTGTGTGTGTGTGTGTGTGTGTGTGTGTGTGTGTGGAGGTAGTTGTGAATTTCCTGCCTTGTGCAGGGGTTGGACTAGATGGCCCTGGAGGTCCCTTCCAACTCTATGATTCTATGAGACTTGATGGCACTTCCATCAGTACATACTATATGGTGATCTACCCTTCTTGCTTCATTCAGTCTATGTCCAGGACATTCGTATCCTGCTCTTCTTCCAAGAAGCTTAGGGCAGTGCGATTTTATCTGCAACAAAGCACTATGAAGTAGGGTTAGATCTTCTAGCGAGTTTAATCGCAGAGAGGGTAGACCTGACAAAACGGGAAAGTCTCCCCTCGCTGGCAGAAGTCCATCAAAGACTGCAATCAGACACACTAAATAGCCCACTTTCAGTGCACTTTCCAACTGGATTTTACTGCATGAACTGGCAAAATCCAGTTGGAAAGTTAGGACATCCATACGATTTCTTTCACCCTTGGTCCATCAGATTCAGGACTGTCTTCTCAGACTGGCAGCAGCTCTCCAGTGTCTCAGATGGAAAAAAAGGGTCTTTCCCATCACCTCCTGCCTGGTCAATCTAACTGGAGATGCCGGGGATTGAACCTGGAACTTCCTGCATGCATGTGTCTTTCATACCACCTCCTGCCTGGTCCTTTTTACTGGAGATGCTGGGGATTGAACCTGGGACCTCCTGCATGCACGTGTCTTTCATACCACCTACTGCCTGGTCCTTTTTACTGGAGATGCTGGGGATTGAACCTGGGACCTTCTGCATGCACGTGTTTTTCATACCACCTACTGTCTGGTCCTTTTAACTGGAGATGCTGGGGATTGAACCTGGGACCTTCTGCATACACGTGTCTTTCATACCACCTACTGCCTGGTCCTTTTTACTGGAGATGCTGGGGATTGAACCTGGGACCTCCTGCATGCACGTGTCTTTCATACCACCTACTGCCTGGTCCTTTTTACTGGAGATGCTGGGGATTGAACCTGGGACCTCCTGCATGCATGTGTCTTTCATACCACCTACTGCCTGGTCCTTTTTACTGGAGATGCTGGGGATTGAACCTGGGACCTTCTGCATGCACGTGTCTTTCATACCACCTACTGTCTGGTCCTTTTAACTGGAGATGCTGGGGATTGAACCTGGGACCTCCTGCATGCCAAGCAAATGCTCTACCAATGAGCCACTGAGGTCTTTCCCATCACTTCCTGCCTGGTCCTTTTAACTGGAGATGTCAGGGATTGAACCTGGGACCCTCTGCATACCGAGCAGATGCTCTACCAATGAACCACTGAGGTCTTTCCCATCACCTCCTGTCTGGTCCTTTTAATTGGAGATGCCGGGGATTGAACCTGGGACCCTCTGCATACATGTGTCTTTCATACCACCTACTGCCTGGTCTTTTTAACTGGAGACGCCACTGAGGTCTTTCCCATCACTTCCTGCCTGGTCCTTTTAACTGGAGATGCCAGGGATTGAACCTGGGGCCTTCTGCATGCCAAGCAGATGCTCTCCCACTGAGCTACGGCCCTGACCCCCAGTCTCTAAAGTGGTTTGAAAGTAGATTATTTAGTGTGTGTGACCACAGCCAAAGAAAACAATGCACTAGATCTTTCTGTCTGCCCTGTTAGTTTTATGCATGCTGTTGTTTTGATGCACAGGGAAGTATTCAAATCTATTTTTGGACCAGCGGTCCAAAAAGTCTTTACACGACAGTCAGGGGTTTCCAGCTTCCATCTGGGACCAAGGAAACAAAACACACTGTGGAAAAAGCTAATTTTTAACAATCCTCTCTAAATAAAGTTGTGCACGAACTTATTTGTCTGATAGTTAACATTAAAGTTAAATGCAACCTTATAATTGAAGGAAACTTTCTAAAGAGCTTTGGACGTATGTGTACGACACATCTTATGAAATAAATCTTGGACATATACGTGTAAATCTTAGACATATACGTGTACCACACCAAAGGACTAAAGACGAGCCATGACAAAATGCTAAACAGAATACAAGTCAAACAAGGTTGCTTAACATCACATGTAACAGCTCAAAGACAAATCCAGGCACCGAGATTACTTGTGTTTTCTGTGCTTATAGAATCACAGAATCACAGAGGTGGGAGGGGTCATAGAGGCCATCTAGTCCAACCCCCTGCTCATTGCAGGATCGGCCTAGAGCATCCCTGACAAGTGTTTATCCAGCCGCTGCTTGAAGACTGCCAGGGACGGGGGAGCTCACTGCCTCCCGAGGCAGCTGATTTTACTGTCGTGCAACTCTTACTGTCAAAAGGTTTTCCCTAGTATCCAGCCGGTACCTAATATCCTAATATCCAACCAGCAAGCAATGATTTAAACAGCAGGGCTATCAATCTCTTTCTGTGGATGACATGACTTTCCAGCAAACTAACCTGTCTCCCAGGTAAGGTTACGTTTCCAATCTTCATCAGAGTCAAGAATAAGCATTTTCATTGGGGACAGAGACCCACAAAGAAATCGTCTCGATTTTATTGGCGGTGGCAAGAGTAACAATAGCATCACTTTGGAAATCTCCTCCTCCTCCAACTCTTCACTTACGGCATAACAAAATATAGGACCAATTTATTCCAGCCAAACTTACTGACAGACCCAATCAACATTTACAGGTCTGTCTTCTTCTTCATCTCGTTTTGTTTCCACACGGTCACGAGTCCTCCAATTTATGGCACAAAAAAAGCTTCTTCCTTCAAATACGTCTTATCATCCTTGGGTTAACTTTTGACTGAGTCCATGACTTACCTGCATGTTGGGCTTCTTATATCTGATAGAAGTTTTTTTAATGTCTAAAAAACCCTCACTCATTCTATTAGTTGGGCAACTAGATATTTCCTCCTCTTCTGAATTTATGATTAGTATCTTCCGTTGTTTCATACCTTTGGATACGCTTGTGATAATGTATTAGATTCATAAGTCCAAGAGTGATTAACACATGGAATTCACTGCCACAGGAGGTGGTGGCAGCTACAAGCATGGGCAGCTTCAAGAGGGAATTGGATCGACATCTGGAGCAGAGGTCCATCAGTGGCTATTAGCCACAAGGGGTAGGTAGGAACTCTTGGTCTGGATCAAGTGATGCTCTGAGTTCTTGGTGCTTGGGCGGGGGACAACAGTGGGAGGGCTTCTGGTGTCCTGGCCCCACTGCTGGACCTCCTGGTATTTTTGGCCACTGTGTGACACGGAGTGTTGGACTGGATGGGCCATTGGCCTGATCCAACATTGGCTTCTCTTATGTTCTTATCTTACACATACTGTAGTTATGCTGTATTTTTTATGCTCACTGTTCTCCACGGTTATACCTTAAAGTTTCACAATATTTTTTTTTTTTTAAAAAATAAGCACTTTCATATGGAGCTCCAAAACTTCATGAAAACTCACATCAGTTCCCATATACGAGGAGCGAGTCCTTTTGAACTCAAAAGGGGTGGGGCCTGGAGATCTCCCACTATTACAACTGGTCTCCAGGCAACAGAGATCAGTCCCCTGGAGAAAATGGCTGCTTTGGAGGGTGGAGTCGATAGCATTGAAGCCTACTGAGGTCCCTCCCCTTCCCAAGCTACACCCTCCTCTGGCTCCACCCCCAAAGTCTCCAGGTATTTCTAAACCCAGAGATGGCAACCCTGATATTAGTCTACGGTCCATAGTCCCATCACTTAGGGAAGCCTCATTCTGCAGAACAACTAGATCAGTTTCTTTCCCCCCTTCTTCAGTTTGGTGTACTGGTTAAATGTGTGGTCTCCAATCTGGGAGAACTGGGTTTGATTCCCCACTCCTCCACTTGCAGCTGCTGGATGACCTTGGGCAAGCCATAGTTCTGACAAGAGCTGTCCTTGAAATGGCAGCTCTTGAAAGAGCTCTCTCCACCCCACCTACCTCACAGGTTGTCTGTTGTGGGGAAAGGAAAGGGGTTTGTAAGCCACTCTGGGACGCTGAGTGAAGGGTGGGGTATAAATCCAATCCTCCTCCCCTCTCCCCCTCTCCTCCTCTTCTTCTTCTTCTTCTTCTTCTTCTTCTTCTTCTCTTCTTCTGCTTCTGCTTCTGCTTCTGCTTCTGCTTCCCATGGACAGCTTCAAGAGAGAACTAGATAAACCTATGGAGCAAAGGTCCATCAGTGGCTATCAGCCACAAAGTATAGATAGGAACTCTCAGGCTGGGGCAAGTGATGCCTTGTATTCTTGGTGCTTGGGGGGCAACAGTAGGAGGGCTTCTAGTGTCCTGGCCCCACTGGTGGACCTCCTGATGGCACCGGGTATTTTTGGCCACTGTGTGACAAGAGTGTTGGACTAGATAGGTCATTGGCTTGATCCAACATTGGCCTCTCTCTTCTTCTTCTTCTCCTCCTTCTTCTTCTCCTCCTCCTTCTTCTTCTTCTTCTTCTTCTTCTTCTTCTTCTTCTTCTTCTTCTTCTTCTTCTTCTTCTTCTTCTCCTTCTTCTCCTTCTTCTCCTTCTTCTCCTTCTTCTCCTTCTTCTCCTTCTTCTCCTTCTTCTTCTTCTTCTTCTTCTCCTTCTCCTTCTTCTTCTTCTTCTTCTTCTTCTTCCTTGGGTACTACAGGCCGGCTTTAAACGGGATACATAAGGACCGAGCGGCTTGATTTCAAAAACACACCGAGCCCTAAAGAGAAAAACAGAAAAGGAAAGGCCACATTGAGACCAGACGCTCAACGGGAAACTTTACATTTCCATCACATCCCCTCTCCGCTAACACACTGCCCTGTTTACAGTCCTTCGCCGCGATATATTTTGAAATGATTACCTTGCTCCAAGTCATTTGTGTCATAATGCTCTCCATAGGTGCCCATAAAATGGAAAATGTAAGCTGCTTTTATTGGCGGCACTACATCTTAATTGAAAATATTAAAGGCTATTGCTTTCCTGCTGGGTCCCCTTCCCCCGCCCCAACACCCTCTGTTTAATGGGCTAATCATCAGATTCCCTTTTCTTCTTCTTCTTCTTCTTTTTTAATGGAATAACCACAAAAGAAAATATGAAGCTCATTTCAATGCGGCCTGGATTTCGGGGGGATCTTTAAGTGATTATCCGGGAGAAGCGGAAGGTTCATGAGGCTATGAACAGCTGCTGCGTTCATGGCCACTGGCCTCCATCTTTATGAGCTTAGGAGACATTTATTTGCAAGAGACAGGCTTCTCTTAGGGTTAGAATATATTTTCTCTCCTCTTGTGCCGCGCTCTCCCCCCCCGTAAAATCGGGAATTTATCCGCAAATGGCCATGGTCCTTCCTTCCCCGCCCCTGTGGCTTGCCGTCGGAGGGCAATTCGCACAAATGATGCGCCGTTTCCAGGAAAGCTTTTCACTTATGCTGATGTCTCCGTGCAATTTAAAATGACGGGATAATGCCTGCTTCGATACATAACAGGGCTAGGGCCGCAGTTCCGTGCCTTCTTATGAGGGAAATAACCTCCCGTACAAGCTTCTTGACTCTGACCTGCATGACCCCGGCCAGTCCAATCTCGTCAGGTCTCAGAAGCTAAGCAGGGTCGGCCCTGGTTAGCTCTTGGATGGGAGACCACCGAGGCAATCCAGGGTTGCTAAGCAGAGGAACGCAACGGCAAACCACCTCTGCTTGTCTCTTGCCTTGAAAACCCTGTGAGGTCACCATAAGTTGTCTGTGAGTTGGCAGTGCTTTCCACCACCGTAAGCCTCTTGACTGGTATGGTGCCTCTACATATGGGGAGGAGAGAAGGCATGTCCAGCCTCCCTTGAGCATGATGGGAGAAAGCACCATCAAGTCACAGCTGAATTATAGTAACCTCGTAAGAGTTTCAAGGCAAAGTCTGACATACTGTCACAATGGGGCCCGGGGGCAGGGGGGCTGTCAGGTGCCCTGTCACAATGGGGCCCGGGGGCAGGGGGGCTGTCAGGTGCCGTAGTCAGAGAGAGTTCCAGGGATCAGCCAAGGTGTCAGTCCAGTCCAAGCAAACAAGGTTCAAACGGAGCACGAAGCCATCATCAGGTTTACCGTTAGCCAGAGGTCGAAGCGGAGTCCAGAAGCCGAGCTGAGGTCAGGAGTCAGAAGAGCGTTCAGAGATGTGCCGAGCTCGGGAGCCAGAGAGTCAAGACGCGGGAACGATGATAGGCGCAAGGCGAGCTGTCTTTCGACGAGTTTGCCAGCACGGTTTGCTCATGGCTGGGGATGCTCTTAAATACCTTGCTGGCTCATTAACCGATTAACCAGTCGCTGTCAAATCCCTGCTCCGGTTAATACTCGGGGCTCATTGACCATCGCCCCCATCCTTCTATCGAGCTGCTAAGTCTTTGCACCTGCGAGCTCATAGACAATCGGCACATGGGGGCGAGTCGGGTGGGGAAGCATCCGCCCCAGGTGCTTGCTGACTCATAGCTGGGAGCTCATCCCTCCCAGCACTTAGATCCTTTGAGGACTCCAGCGCCTCGGAGGGACTTAAAGGTGCAGTCAAGGAGGATAGGCTATTTACTGACTATTCTGGCTTAGTATATGCCAGCTTTTGAGACTGGGTCCCATTACAGCCATGCTTGAATAAGAATTATTCGAAACGCGGCATCAGACATCCGGATTACGCGTCGGCTTTTCATGGCTCAGAAAATCTGATGACTTGCACTTCAATTTGGACTCTGATAATTGCTTCTATATTGAAGTAGATACATGGAAAGACTATAGACTGTGTCTTTTCTTATATGCTTTATGTATGCTCATTATTGCACTTTGGCCTATTCAATTGAATTGTATTACATTTGCTGTTATGCTTATATGATTATTATATACTTGCTAATTTGCTTATTTCAGTCAGTGGTGTTTCCTTTGTGCTCCTATGCCCAAAGGAAGGCAAAAAAAAAAAACCCTCCAGGATCCCTGAGCTAGTCTGGCCTGGAAGAAAATTCCTTCCTGACCTTAAAAGTAGAATGAAGTTTTATCAAAAGAGTCTTGTTTCCTTTTGACATTCCTCAGGTGTTTTGCCTGAGAAAGCCCCTTCCCCCTTCCAAACTGACTTTGCCATTCATTCATTCATTCAATTCAATTTGTTTCCTGCCCTTCCCGCGAGTGGGCTCAGGGTGGGTAACATCAATAGAAAATATCCAGACCAGTGTTCCCTCTAAGCTGACTTAGTGTGAGCTAGCTCACAGTTTTTTAGCCTCCAGCTCACACATGTTTGTCTCGGCTCAGGAAGGGATGTCACCAGAGCAAACTAATTTATGCAGTAGCCAAATCGCTCGCTCACAACTTTAATGCCGGTAGCTCACAAAGTAGAAATTTTATTCACAAGACTCCACAGCTTAGAGGGAGCACTGGTTCCAGACAGTTTAAAATAATCATATAAACACTAACAGTTAAAACAATTGAAAGAAAATTAATCTAATTGGCAACAATTTCTAAGTCCCATGGTGTTAAAACAGCAGCAAAGAGAGAGGGCCCGCTGGTCGAAGTGTGGTAACAAGTCAGTAACGCGTGCAGGTTTCAAAGGGTGATTTTCAGCGGGGGGGGGCAAAATAATTGGGCATCCACCACTTCAGCCCAAGGCCTGGCGGAATAGCTACATTTTACAGGCCCTGCGAAACTGCAATATGTGTCAGCTAGGCCTCTTGCCTGGCTGTCATGCAGATGGGGGGGGTATCCTTGGAATGATGAGTTTCATTTTTGCTGTGGCTTATTTGTCTGCTATACTATATGACCGTGAGTGCCTGGTGTAGTATTTCTCCTGTGAACTGTTGCCCGTTATTTTGGCGGGTTTCCTGCTGGATACCCGATTAGCTGTGGGCCATCAGGGGACCTCTTTGAGTTTTTTCTTTAGTTCTAACACGAAACAGTTAAGTTACCTGCAGCATCAATGTCTCAATAAACTTTACTTCTCTGAATAAATGTTGTTGGGAACTGATTGACTCAGGAGTCTGACAGTATGTAAGGTCTCTGATTACATCGTTGGGGGAAACTTGGGGAGGAGAGAATTTGAAGAAAACCCACATGCTTTCTCACTGCTCAATCAATCATCTTAGCTAGGGCTGCCACCCTCCAGGTAGGACCTGGGGATCCCCTAGATTTACAGCTGAATTTACAGCTCTTCCCTGGACAACAGAAGTCAGTTCCCCTGGAGATAATGGATGCTTTAGCGGAGGAACTCTATGGCCTCATGTCATGCTGAAGTCCCTCACCTGCCCAAACCTCACCCTCCACAGGCTCTACCCACAAATGAAATATCATTACATAGGTAGGGGAGCTGAACTAGGGATGCCAACTTCCAGGTGTGACCTGGGGATCCCCTGGAATTATAGCTCATCTTCAGACTACAGTGCTCATTCCCTTTAGATGAAATGGGTGCTTTGGAGAGAGACTGTTGCGTACTAAGGATGAGTCATCCCTAAACTAGCCCCGGGATCTGGTTGAGCTGGAGTCCACAAACAATAGCTGGAACTGACCAATAGAGAAACAATGCAGTGTAAATAGCCTGTCGTTGGGAGTGGGGTGTATTCGAGGGGTGGTTTTTGCATGCTTAGGAACAGGCTGCCGCCTGGGATTTTGTCATTCTTCTCCTTGCTGAAATCACTAATAAAGTAGTGCAGATCACTAGGCTTGGGGGTCTGTTCATCCATGGAACCCACCATTTAACAGAGACTCTGTGTCATTGTACTACACTGAGGTCCCTGTCCTCCCCAGTCTCCATCCCCAAATCTCCAGGAGTTTCCCCACCTGGAACTGGCAGCCCTACCCACTGCACCCCCACTGATGGCCAGAGAGATCTTGATGCTCCCTCTGAGCTGTGGAGTCCCGTGAGCAAAAAATTCTACTTTGTGAGCTACCAGCATTAAAGTTGGGAGAAGGTGATTTGGCTGCTGCATAAATTAGTTTGCTCTGGAGCCATCCTTCCTGAGTGAAGACAAAAATGCATGAGCCAGAGGCTAAAGAACTGTGAGCTCGCTCCCACTGACTCAGCTTAGGGGGGAACACTGATCCTGACAAGCCTAGTGTTAGCCCTGAGTCTAATTATTAAAATATCATTTTTTAAAAAATCTTAACTTTTGGTTAGTTGTTTGAGTCATAGCCCCTCTCCGTAACATTAAAAAACAACCTGAAATCCACATTTCTTATGTTTATGTACCGGGGAACGGAGGGAAAAACAACAACAGTGTGAGAAATCCACGGCGTTTCGCTCGAGTGTCTACTCAGCCCACATAAACCCGAAGGGCAAAACCTGAGATTTGATATTAAAGTGTTTCATTTGCAACCAATTACATTCAGGATTAGAAGCAATACCGGGGCTCAGTACCGCCAGATCAAACAACTTTATTGAAGCACTTCCCCCCTTCCACCCTAACCCATCTCTCCCCTTGTCCCTCAAAGCCATCTCTGCCTTCATCAAAACAATTTCATTTGTACTTATATGAAAGCATTACAGCCGGTAAGCGGAAGGCAGAGAATGCGCTTAACCGCGGCGAGCCCCTTTTCCCACCTGAATATCACGAATCTTGTATCTCGCGGTGGTGTAAGGTCCCTGATTACATCAACCTCTCCAAATTATGCTGAAATGGAGGCCATTCAATTTGCTACAATCAGGAACTTGCGAAAGAGCCGGGCGATAATTGATTTCGCAGTAATATACGTATCGGTGAGCGAGCGCCGGCTCTTCGTTTATACAACATTCTCTTTTCATTCCAAAATGTGGTATTCAATAGAAAAACAATTTTACCCCCCCCCCCATTCAACATTTGGCAGGTAAGACTTTTGGCACAGAGATGCGTAGATAAATGGAGGGGAAAGAAAGGGGGAGAGGTAGAGAGAGAGGTGCAGAATCATGGGTAAAGTAAAATGAATGCTCTGGCTGAGATGATAAATGTAGATGGACCTTGGAAAAAATTATTTGGACACTCTCTCTCTCTCTCTCTCTCTCTCTCTCTCTCTCTCTCTCTCTCTCTCTCTCTCTCTCTCTCTCTCTCTCTCTCTCTCTCTCTCATTTTTTTGATTTTGCACTTGTCCTCTCACACTAGCACAAACACACACACGCATGGATCTACCCACATAAGAACATAACATAGGAACATAAGAGAAGACAATGCTGGATCAGGCCAATGGCCCATCCAGTCCAACACTCTGTCACACAGTGGCCAAAAATACCAGGTGCCATCAGGAGGTCCACCAGTAGGGCCAAGACACTAGAAGCCCTCCCACTGTTGGCCCCCCCAAGCACCAAGAATACATTGCATCACTTGCCCCAGACATAAGAACATAAGAGAAGCCAATGTTGGATCAGTCCAACAGCCCATCCAGTCCAACACTCTGTCACACAGTGGCCAAAAATACCAGGTGCCATCAGGAGGTCCGCCAGTAGGACCAAGACACTAGAAACCCTCCCACTGTTGGCCCCCCAAGCACCAAGAATACAGAGCATCACTTGCCCCAGACATAAGAACATAAGAGAAGCCAATGTTGGATCAGGCCAACGGCCAATCCAGTCCAACACTCTGTCACACAGTGGCCAAAAATACCAGGAGCCATCAGGAGGTCTGCCAGTGGGGCCAAGACACTAGAAGACCTCCCATTGTTGACCCTCCAAGCACCAAGAATACATTGCATCACTTGCCCCAGACATAAGAACATAAAAGAAGCCAATGTTGGATCAGGCCAATGGCCCATCCAGTCCAACACTCTGTCACGCAGTGGCCAAAAACACCAGGTGCCATCAGGAGGTCCAGCAGTGGGGCCAGGGCAGGGTATAAATCCAATCTGAAGAAGTCTCCGAGCATCTTATGATCTCCTTTCCCTTCCCCTCTCCCAACTGACACCCTGTGAGATAGGTGGGATTGAGAGAGCTCTCCCGAGAACTGTCCTTGAGAGAACAGCTTTAAAAGAACTTATGACCGACCCATGGTCACACCAGCAGCTGCATGTGGAAGAGTGGGGACTCAAACCCAGTTCTCCCAGATTAGAGTCCACACTCTTAACCAATACACCAAACTGGCAACGGAGGGGTAAAAGTTTAAGACCCTGAACTCCAAAACCCAGGTCCAAATTCCTCTCTCTACTGTTTTGGATGTTCAGAAAGACACCCACTCTAATATGTGGAGTGCCTAAGATGGAAGCCATTCGCTACCCGTCTCTTAGGGGACCAAAGTTTTGCTGTGTTGATTTTGGAAGGTTTTTTGGTTTGTGTGTGTGTGTGGTTTTTTGTTTTAGTTTTTTGCATTCTAAATCACTTCAGCATCTGGACGATTTGGATCTCTGAATCTGATTGCATTAAAGAAAGATTTTGGTGCCTGCCATTAATCCGCGCCCCCCTCCTTTTTCTCGGTATTGTTCAATTTTGCATGAGTAAATATAATTACTCCTTTTGTCACGAAGAGCAAGTTCTAACACCGATTTATAATTCATGGAGCTAATTACGTTAACAAGGAAGCAATCATTTCTCCACCACCTCCCCTGTAATTTTCAAAGATTTGGGGCCCTTTTTTTTAAAAAAAAGCACCCCCCCACCTCGTCTTTCCCTCCCCCTGCCTCTCTCCTCCCTTTTACAATTTCTCTTCCCGGGCCACGAAGACGAATCATACACAATTCATCTATGATATAATTATTTACCATGGCAACAGTTTGTGAATGGGGGATTGTGAAGTTGCAAATAACTTAAAAAAAAAGGAAACTTAAATGGAGCAGGCAGAGAGAGAGAGAGAGAGAGAGAGAGATCTTTTTAAAGACAAGTGAAGAGACTTCCCAGGTCAGACCAGCTATTGTCTGCTACATTTTTTTTAAAAAAAATGGCAGAGAGCAAGAGGGAGGGAACAGGATTATTATTTTCTCCTCCACATTGTTAAACCCTATCTGGATTAGCAAATGCATTCAGCGTGTGCGTATGCGTTCCAGAGGTTGTTACTGGCTATAAGGGACGTATTGTTTCAAGATCTGAGCATAACCATTCCCAGAGAAAGCAAAAGTAGCTTTGGAGGATCAAATATTGAAATACAATAACAAAGGCCGTCCTCGCGCTTTTTTGCTTCTTATATTCATGAGATAAACAGATGGCTCTTGTTCACACTCAGATGCAAGACCTCCCAGTGTGCTGAAAGGCTTAGAGGCAGGTAGAGGAAATCTATTGAAATCTACCGGCACAATCTTTTTTTTTTTTTTGCATTTCACCCGGAGCAACGGCTGCCAAGTCCCGCTTCCCAGTCTCCTCCCTCCCTTCTCCATTCAATCACTTATTGAGCATTTTAGCATCACTGGTCTAGAATCAAAGGGTTTCACTGATGTTCTTCAAAGGCTCCTGGAGCGGCACATGAAAAGCAAAATAACAATATCAATCAAAACCTTCTAGGTATTCCGTGGTTTGCATGGAAGCAATCCAAGAGGCGGCTTCCATTTTCATTACCGTCTCCCAGATGTAACCTTTTGGGCTGTTGGGATATTTGTCCCTTCCTCTCTTTGGGATAATATTATCAAAACACTCTTGATATCTCTCTTGTTGTTCAAGTCACACAGCTGAGTCTGACTCTTCACGACCTCATGGACCACATCACGCCAGGCCCTCCTGTCCTCCGTCGTCCTCCAGAGTTTGCTCAACCTCCTGTCCATTGCATCGATGACACTGTCTAACCATCTTATCCTTTGCCATCCCCTTCTTCTTTGACCTTCAGTCTTTCCCAGCATCAGGGGCTTCTCCAGTGAGTGCTCCCTTCTCATTGGGTAGCCAAAGTATTAGAGCTTCAGCTTAAGTATCTGGCCTTCTAGGGAACAGTCAGGGTTGATTTCTTTTAGGGTTGACTGATTTGATCTCCTTGCAGTCCAAGGGACTCTCACGAGTCTTCTCCAGCACCATAATTCAAAAGCATCTATTCTTTGGCGCTCGGCCTTCCTTATAGTCCAACTCTTGCAGCCATACACGACTACTGGGAATACCATTGCTTTGACCATATGGACTTTTGTTGACAGGGTGATGTCTCTACTTTTTGTTATCCTGTCTAGGTTTGCCATCGCTTTCCTCCCCAGGAGCAGGCGTCTTTTAATTTCAAGGCTGCAGTCACCATCTGCAGTGATCTTGGATCCCAGGAATATGAAGACTGTCACTGCTTCCATGACTTCCCTTTCTATTTGCCAAGGAGTAAGTGCCCCCAATAATATGCCTCCAAATTCCCTTTGAGCCTATATATGTTGGATATTGTAACTCTGCATGCAAGAGGAGCTGGGATGGAAAGAGTGAAGAGAATTCTCTCACTGGGGCACAGTTGGCCCAGCCCTCTCGTCAGTTAGATGTTGAGTCTCTTTGGCCGTTGCTTGCCTGCCTTCTGTGTTTTCATCGTATATAGGACCTCTCCTCTTCTCCCTCTTACCTGGACTTGGAACTGCAGCAAGTTAACCTTTCTGAGGAGTCCAGAGGCTGGATGCTAGAGGCCGGAGACCGGAGACCTGGAGGATGGTGCTAAGCTACTTTTGGACCAGGCCGGTGCTGAGCAAGCTTCAGATGATACACCTGAATCGACTTTCCACTGATATTTTCAAGGCAGAAAGGGACGTGGTCCCCTTTTCTTATTTCTGTTTTACGTTTGTATGGAATAAAGCTCTTTCTCCTTCCACCACTAGCTTGGTTATTGCTTCTTGAAATCCGTAAAAGAACCATTTGCCAAAATGGGCAACACAAAAACTCGTACCCACAAAGTGTTGTTGGTCTCTGTGGTGCTACTGGACTCCAGTCGAGCTGTTCTACTGTAGAACAACATGGCTACCCTCCGGAACCCTAAATCGGACGCAACTTCATGGCAGGTGACACAAACACTGCCATTAAGGGAGCAAACGTTGATTTATGTTATGAAACCTCCAGCATGGTTCAGTGGGTTTCCACTTAATAATAAAGGTCTTCCTTTTCGTGGCCGTTGTGTTGCTGAAAAAAGTTAAGGAGGGCGTGAAGAGAGGCACCCTTCCTCCCATTACATATATTTGGAAGGCAAGGGGGAATCAGAAAGTTTACAGCCCGATCAAAGTTTGCTGTGAGTCTTCCCCAAGGCACAACTGCCAGGGAAATGCTGGCCGGGGATGAGAGATATAGCACTGGAAATGTCACTGTCGATACTTTTTTAAGCACCAGTCATAGATCATGCTGGCAATGAGTTTCCATCTCGTTCTCTACAGCTCTGATGCCCCTTGCAGAAATGCCACCTTTTTGGCACGGATGAGAGTAACTCTGTGAGGGCTTCCGAAAGAGGGGGAATTAACTCCTTCCTGAGAAAAGAGGTGAATCAGTCATACCGTTTAGATCCTGAAGTTTCATCACAGATGACGTGAAGTTCTAAAAGGACACGAAGTTGAGCTCCCTCCCGTTCTCCCTCCCTCTGTCCCCCTTCCTTCCTTCCTTCCTTCCTTCCTTCCTTCCTTCCTTCCTTCCTTCCTTCCTTCCTTCCTTCCTTCCTTCCTTCCTTCCTTCCTTCCTTCCTTCCTTCCTTCCTTCCTTCCTTCCTTCCTTCCTCCCTCCCTCCCTCCCTCCCTCCCTCCCTCCCTTCCCTCCCTCCCTCCCCCCTTCCTCCCTCCTTCCTTCCTTCCTCCCTCCTCCCTCCCTTCCTTCCCTCCCTCCTTCCTTCCTCCTTCCTTCCTTCCTTTCCTCCTCCCTCCTTCCGTCCCTCCCTCCTTCCGTCCCTCCTTCCTTCCCTCCCTCCCTCCCTCCCTTCCTCCTCCCTCCCTTCCTCCCTCCCTTCCTCCTTCCTTCCTTCCTTCCTGCCTCCCTTCCTCCTTCCTCCTTCCTCCCTTCCTCCCTCCTTCCTCCCTCCTTCCTTCCTTCCTTCCTCCCTCCCTCCCTCCCTCCCTCCCTCCCTCCCTCCCTCCCTCCTTCCTTCCTTCCCTCCCTCCTCCCTCCCTTCCTTCCCTCCCTCCTTCCTTCCCTCCTTCCTTCCTTCCTTTCCTCCCTCCCTCCCTCCTTCCGTCCCTCCCTCCTTCCGTCCCTCCTTCCTCCCTTCCTCCCTTCCTCCCTTCCTCCCTTCCTTCCTCCCTCCCTTCCTCCCTCCCTTCCTCCCTTCCTCCCTTCCTCATCTTGAACCATGACATTAGGAATTGTTTTGTGACTCAAAAGATGATGTTCTTTTGCTTTATTTCTGTAACCAGATATAGCTGTTTATTATGCAGATAGTAGTCTCACATTCACATTTCTTGTGTTGGTGAATGGTCATGGCCATGCTGAACATTTGTGTCTCTATGTCCTTTCACCCTAATCAAAAAGTGGCAGGGGCCCAGAAATGCGGGGAGGGGCTGCAGCTCAGTGGTAGAGCATCCGCTTGACATGCAAAAGGTCCCAAGTTCAATCCAAAGACCTCTGCCTGAGACAATCTGATTCACGATAAAGACTGAGATGGGTCACCATGTTAGTCTGTCTGAATCAGCAGAAAAGAGCAAGAATCCAGGAGAATCTTCAAGACTAATGAAATGAGTGGCAGGGGGTGAGCTTTCGTGAGTCACTGCTTGCTTCTTCAGTCGAAAAGAGCAAGAGTCCAGTAGCACCTTAAGGACCAACGAAATTATTGGCAGTCTATGAGCTTTCATGAGTCAGGACTCACTTCGTTTTGGTGTAGTGGTTAAGTGGACTCTAATCTGGGAGAACCGGGTTTGATTCCCCCACTCCTCCACTTGCACCTGCTGGGTGACCTTGGGCAAGCCATCGTTCTGTCAGAGCTATTCTTGGAAAAGAGCAGTTTCTGTCAGAGCTCTCTCAGCCCCACCTACCTCACAGGCAGTGTTCCCTCTAAGCTGAGTTAGTGTGAGCTAGTTCACAGTTTTTTAGCCTCCGGCTCATACATTTTTGTCTTGGCTCAGGAAGGAGGGCTCCAGAGCAAACTAATTTATGCAGTAGCCAAATCGCTTGCTCACAACTTTAATGCCAGTCGCTCAGAAAGCAGAATTTTTTGCTCACAAGACTCCACGGCTTAGAGGGAGCATTGCTCACAGGGTGTCTGTTGTGGGGAGGGGAAGGGAAAGGAGTTTGTAAGCCACTCTGAGACTCTGAGTGAAGGGCGGGGTATAAATCCATCCTCCTCCTCCTCCTCCTCCTCCTCCTCCTCCTCCTCCTCCTCCTCCTCTTCTTCTTCTTCTTCTTCTTCTTCTTCTTCTTCTTCTTCTTCTTCTTCTTCTTCTTCTTCTTCTTCTTCTTCTTCTTCTTCTCCTTCTCCTTCTCCTTCTCCTGCTCCTTCTCCTTCTCCTTCTCCTTCTCCTTCTCCTTCTCCTTCTCCTTCTCCTTCTCCTTCTCCTTCTCCTTCTTCTCCTTCTCCTTCTCCTTCTCCTTCTCCTTCTCCTTCTCCTTCTCCTTCTCCTTCTCCTTCTCCTTCTCCTTCTCCTTCTCCTTCTCCTTCTCCTTTTCAAATACCAATAGCCCATCCATTCTTCAGATCTGAAGCAGTGAGCTGTGACTCACGAGAGCTTCTCCCTCACCACAAATTTTGTTGGTCTTTAAGGTGCCATGGGACTTTTGCTCTTTTCCAGGGCTATTTTGGGGCAGGAATGCACAGGAACACAGTTCCAGACAGCTTCAGAGTTGGCCACGCCCACTACAGCCAAAACCTCTGTGTGCATGGCTACAGAGCGACCTGAAGAGCGACCTCCCTGGTGACTCCGAGGCAGGCAGGCCAGGGGGCCCCTGGAAGGATCGGGGAGGCATTTAAATGTTGTTTATATGTTAACTAGGAATAAGGCCCATTGTGGAAATAAATACAACGGGCTCTAGAAAGAGGCTCTGGGAGAGTGCCCCGGCTTTGGGCACTCAGTGACAATTTGCTGTGGCAATCTCAGCAGGGTATAATGGCAGAGTCCACCATTTTCTCCAGAGGAACTGATCTTTGCTACCTGAAGAGCAGTAGCAATTTTGAGTGATCTCCAGCCCACCCCCGAGATTGGTAACAGTGGTTCCCCAGGAGGGAGTGGCTGGTTTGGAGGGTGGAGTCTATGGCATTGTACCTGTCTGAGGTCCCACTCCTCCTCAACACTCACCCTCTCCAGGTTCAACCCCTCAAATCTCCAGGAATTTCCCAACCTGGAGTTGACAACCCTATCTCCCTCCCAGCCAACCATCAACCTACCTTTAGTTTTCCATCTCCTCCCCCATCCCTCTTAGACAGCAGTTGTAATTTTGAATGATCTCCAGTCCCCACCTGGAGATTGGCAACAATGTTTCCCCATCAGGGAATGGCTGGATTGGAGGGTGGAGTCTATGGCATCGTACCTGTCTGAGGTGCCACCCCTTCCTCAAACCTCACCCTCTCCAGGCTCCATCCCTCAAATCTCCAGGAATTGCCCACCTGGAGTTGGCAACCTGATCAGGACTGGGCCCAGTAAGTTTTCTCCCAAAGGCCAACATAGGTGTGGAAAGGGCCTTTTACTGACAGAGGAGAAAGTACAGGTGCCAACTCTGATTAGGGAAATACCTGGAGATTTGGGGGGTGGATCCTGTGGAGGGCAGCATTTGGGGGGTGGAAGGACTCAGCAGGGTATAATGCCATAGAGTCTACCCTCCAAAGCAACCATTTTCTCCCGGGGAACTGATCTCTGTCATCTGGAGGTCAATTGTAACAGTGGGAGATCTCCAGGTCCCACCTGGAGATTGGCAACCTTAGGGGAAAGTCAGCCGCACAGCGGTGAGTTGAAGAAAATGGTCTGATGGTCGTTGGCCCACCTCGTTAGCCGGCCAGCCATGCTGAAGTTAAGCAGGAGAAAGAGCCTTTTCCCATTTATTCTGACAGGAAAGTGGCCATTGGGGAGGGGGTTATGGGCGGGGGAGGGGGTTAAGCTGAAAGTCCTTTGTTTTTTTACTCACAGAACCAAGCTTGGCTGCCTACCGACAGCCACTGAGGGGACAGTCCCTCACAGGAGTCAAGAGAACTGTCTTCCTCAGGAGAGAGAGCTGTCTGCCAGGGGGAGTGGGTGGGGAAGAGGAGCAGACCCAGCATCCGGCCAATGGCACGCGAGTACTCTTGAGTGGCGGCTGATGGGCCAATGGCTGAGGGAGGGCATTTTACAGCCAATGGGAGCGCATGGAATCTTGTGAAACCAAAGATAATTATTTATAAGGAGAGATGCTTTACATGGGAAATTAAATAAAAAGTTTTTTGGGGAAAATGCAAATTCTGTTGGGGGACACCCATCCCAGCTCATGTTTAATGAGTGACCCAGGATTCACCTTAAAAATAGTGTGTGTGTTGTGGGGAATCGACTCTTTATGTTGAACATGGCACAGCAGCATTCCCTCCCTCCCACACTGTCACTTAAAGAAAATTGCCATGGGGGGCAGGCTGTTAGCCATACTGTTGGTTCCACATGTCTTCCCAATAGTTATGTCACAGCATCATAAGATACTATCTGGGTTAGCCTCCTCCCCTTGGGCTGAGTGTTCTAAACTGGATTATAAGTACTTGATGCATTCTCCCAGTGTCACCTGGGAACTGTAGTTCGATCCACTAAGTTCTGAACCCAACGTGACCTCAGCTTGTCGGTTCTGTGGGGCAGAGCTTGGAATGAATTAGCTGTTGTAGATTTTCTGGGTTGTCTGGCTGTGGTCTTGGCATTGTAGGACCTGATGTTTCACCAGCAGCTGTGACAGGCATCCTCAGAGGTATAACACAGAAAGATGGAGTACTCTCTGTGTCAAGATGAGGATACCTAGTGATGAGACTCCTTCTACCAGCTTCAATAGGTGGAATTCCAATAAATCCAATACCTCAATAACTCACTACTTCCAGCCATAAACGTCTTTTAGACCGAGAGAACAGGACACGGGAGAAACAGGAGCCAAGAATATTCCACAGAAAGGAAATACAGAGGACAAACAGGTAGGCTGAGTTCAGACTGGCAATTTGCCCCTGCTATAGCCATGTTTCAGCCACGTTTCCCAAGCGGATTAAAGGGGGCGTTCACACAGGCACATCTGCCTGGCGTTCCCCACCTGTAGGCAACCCGTGCTGTTCCAATTCGCTCCCAGGATTAAAAGATACCTGTTGAAAGTGGTAGCAAATCCCGGAGAGTGCCTTTATCCCACGTCAGTCCATTTCCCGGAAGTGTGAACACCAACCCAAAAAGCTGGGAGCAACCCACGTTGCGCATGAGGCAGAAGTGATATGATTGTCTGTGCTCTGTTCTACTGCCCAATGCGGTGCTGGCACAATGGGATCCTCCCCAAATTGGCTGGATGCCTATGTGTGTATGAGCGCATGAGCGCTCATACACACATAGGCATCTGGCCAATTTACCAGGGAAAAACCATTTACAGCCGCGCCTCCGGGCCAGCAGTCTGAACGCTCCCACGCGCCTCCTCCCAGTTTGTTCCAGGGCTTTTTTGCCACAACTGGCTCCCGCTTCAAACTGCCAGTCTGAACTCAGCCATAGTTCATCTATCCAAGAGACAATTTACAGAATCAGAAATTTCTATTTTGAAAAAAAGGACTCTCATTTGCCCCCCCCCCCCGCGTGGTGATTTCAAACTTATGGTGGAGATGCAACACCTTTTTCCAAAGAAAAGGCTAGCTGATTTTTTTTTTTAAGAACAATACTGACCAACCTATTGGGCAGGTGGTAACGTTTAAAGCAAAATCCACCTTCAATCCGCCCTCCCCAAACTCTAGAATCTTAACCTTTCAGGAGTTGGTTATGGAGGATATAAATAAAATGTATGATACCAATAGTAAAATCTGGCATAATCTGAGTGGAGTGGAAAAAAATCTCTTTGAATGCTCTACAGCTGACAATAGCACTACAGAGAAGATTAGAGTTTCAATAGCCATTCCACACACAAAAGAACCTTCTCAGGAAACAATCCATAGACAAAAGAACCTCCTCAGGAAAGCTCCTCCATTAGCAAGTTCATAGCCTGGGGAACTCCTACAAGATAATGACTCAGCCCTACCCTGCCTTCCAGTGTAGATATAAATTATCTGCCTACCATTTTTCTGCTCACCTTGACACAGAGAGTACTCCATCTTTCTGTGTTATAGCTCTGAGGATGCCAGTCACAGCTACTGGTGAAACGTCAGATCCTACAATGCCAAGACCACAGCCACACAACCCAGAAAATCTACAGCAACTAATGCCTTTGACAACATCTCTTTGAATAGTTTGAAAAACCTAGAGGATGTCATTTTTAAGCCAGCAGACAGGATGGGTGCTTTGGTTATATGGGATAAAACAGACTATGTTATGGAGGCCAATAGACAACTTAATAATGCCCCGCATTATAGTGTAAGCGAGGAGGATCCCATTCAGAAAATTAGGAAGGAGATTATTACAGTATTGAATGAGGCCCTATTAGCAGGCTATATATCCAGATCCACCTATGACCTCTTTCTGCAATCTGAAAATAGAACCCCACAATTCTATCTTTTACCCAAAATCCACAAAGGTGTACTGCCTGTTTCTGGCAGACCCATAGTCTCGGGATGTGGGTCCATTTTGGAACCATTAGCCAATTATCTGGATGCATTGGTAAAACCTTTCATCCCCCAAATTAATATATACCTAAGGGTGGCTCAAGTGGTTAAAATGCTGAACTGCAGGCTGTGGAAGGTCAGTAGTTCAGCAGTTCGAGACCCGAGAGTGCCGCATGACGGAGTGAGCTCCCGTCTCTAGTTCCAGCTCCTGCCAACCTAGCAGTTCGAAAGCAAGAAATTGCAAGAAGATAAATAAGTACCACTTTGGTGGGAAGGTAACAGCATTCCGTGTGCCTCGGCATCTAGTCATGCTGGTCACATGACCACGGAAACATCTTCAGACAGTGATGGCTCTTCGGCTTTGAAAAGGAGATGAGCACTGCAACCCTAGAGTCAGATTCGACTGGCTTTTGAGCAAGGGAACCTTTACCTTTACCTTTATGATCATTTTTAATGTAACAAATCACTTTTCTTTTTTATCATTTAAAGCTTTATATTGTAGCCATTATATGACCACCGTAGTTCGAAAGCAAGAAATTGCAAGTAGATAAATAGGTACCGCTCGGTGGGAAGGTAACAGCATTCCGTGCACCTTGGTGTTTAGTCATTCTGGCCACATGACCACGGAAATGTCTTCGGACAGCGCTGGCTCTTCGGCTTTGAAACGGAGATGAGCACCACAACCTAGAGTCGGATTCGACTGGCTTTCAGCAGGGAACCTTTACTTTTACCTTTTACTTTCTCCTGTAGTTTACAGTTCCCCTTCCTTATTTTCTTGTAGTTTTGGAAAATATATATATTTTTTAAAAAATGATGTTTTTCTTCTTTTTTTCTATTTCTCCCATTATCCTGCCTTTTATTCTGTTTCCCAATCATAAATATTAAAATAAAACTAGTAGGAAAAAAAGAAAAGAAAGTGATTTGAATGGTGGGAAAAGAGAATTAAATGATGGGGGAATATTTTAAATACATCAAGAAGAACATGGGTGGTGACAGAGGAGAATAGGGGTGTAGACTCTAGGTGGGGAAATTCCTGTAGATTTGGGGCGGAGCCTGGGGTGGGTGGAGTTTGGGGAGGGGAGGGGCCTCAGCAAGGATGTGATGTCCTAGGCTCCACTTCCCAAAGGTTCCATTTTCACCGGGAAGATAGCTTCAGAGGGTAACCCTGTTGGTCTGCAGTAGAAAAGCTAGACTGGAACCACAAGATTTTCGAGGTATATTCGTTCAAGAGTGAAAGTTCCCTTTGTCAGAAACGAATATGACAGACAGAACATCTGTTCTGAAAAGTTTATGCCCGAATAATCTTGTTGATCTCGAAAGGGCTACTAGAACTCGAATCTAGACGTTCTACTGCGGACCGACTCAGCTAGCCTATTACTATTACAGCTACCCTAAAACAAATGCTCCCTCTAAGCTGTGGAGTCTTGTGAGCAAAAATTCTACCTTGTGAGCTACTGGCATTAAAGTCGTGAGTGAGCGATTTGGCACCTGCATAAATTTGTTTGTTCTGGAGCCATCCCTTCCTGAGCTAAGACAAAAAAGAAAATGTGTGAGCTGGAGGCTAAAAAAACTGTGAGCTAGCTCACACTGACTCAGCTTAGAGGGAACACTGCCTAAAACGATTTCCCAAAATAGGGATCACTATTGAAATGAGGTAGGTAGAATTGCTCAATTTGACACCCCAATGAATACCTTCTAAATCTATATTTTAACGACAGTCAATGAGGGTCTTCACATTACAGTCGGGAAAGAGCAAGGAGAGATGTAGGGGAAGGAGTGATGATTCTTCATTTGATAATTGGGGGAGAAAAAGTATGCATTCAATGACGGAAAGTTGATAAGAACACACAAGAGAGGCCGTGCTGGATCAGGCCAGTGGCCCATCCACTCCAACACTCTGTGTCACACAGTGGCCAAAACCCAGGTGCCACCAGGAGGTCCACCAGCAGGGCCAGAACTCCAGAAGCCCTCCCATGGTTGCCCCCCAGGTGCCAAGAATTCAGAGCAGGGTGTTTTGAATGTCACCTCCTCTCTCACCCAGGTGAAGTCGTTTCACCATCTAGTGAGTTAATCATAAGTTTCCCCATATGGATAATGAAGGAAATGGCCAGGAGATCAAGTTGTCATTCCAGGAGAATTCCAGGAACCACCTGGAGTTTGGCACCCCTACAGAAAAGGGGGTTCATTGGACCAGTGTTCCCTCTAAGCTGAGTTAGTGTGAGCCAGCTCACAGGTTTTTTAGCCTCCAGCTCACACATTTCTGTCTTAGATCAGGAAGGAGGGCTCCAGAGCAAACTGATTTATGCAGTAGCCAAATTACCTCTAACTTACAACTATAATGCCAGTAGCTCACAAAGTAGAATATCTGTTTACAGGCCTCCACAGCTTAGAGGGAGCATTGCATTGGACAAAGATTTGGAAAAAATTACGTCTCCCCGTCTTGGCCTTCATCCAGAAAGACGGAGTTACCTCTTCTGTCCCTGGTTTCCAGGTTCTTGAGAGCTCTTTGCATGAGGTGGATTTAAAACAAACAAACAAACAAACAAACAAACAAACAAACAAACTACCAATATGTTGTCGAAGGCTTTCATGGCCGGAGTTCATTATTTGCTGTAGATTTTCTGGGTTTGTGTGGCCATGGTCTTGGCATTGTAGGACCTGACGTTTCGCCAGTAGCTGTGACTGGCATCCTCAGAGGTAGAACACAGAAAGATGGAGCCCCCCGACCAAAGGCCTGCTCCGCACCCAGGCGGACCGCTGCCTGGGGGTGTACCGGGACAACCCGGGGCACCTCTGGACCAACCCGCGGGGCCATCCACTGGGCCGCCGGTGCCGAGGCCGCTGGGAGTACCGAGAGGCTGGGGCCCGATGCTGCCTAACCCGGCTGATCTCCTGGATGCGACCTACGATGGGACGCCAGAGAAGTTCTCATTCTTTCTGGTGAGGGCTGAGATGTTCGTGAAGAACTGGGGCCACCTATTCCCGAATGAAGAATGCATCATGGATGCGATCGCGGCCCACCTGAAGGATGCTGCTGCCAACTGGTATGTGGCGCTGCACCAGGAGGACGGGCGAGAACTGAGGACGGGCGAGAAAACCGCTTGTATTACTTGATTGAGTGGGTGGATTTTGGGCCTGAACAGAGGGAGTGGGTAAGGGAGGAACATGTTCACGCCCCCAGTTGCTCAAACGGTTTCACAAATTGTACCCCCTCAAGCCAAAAAAGGGGGATTTATTATCGGAGGGGCAGAATGTCAGGTAATCCTGCCATGAGATGGATGGGAGGGTAGGAGGGGTTGGATGGTCTGTAACTTTTCATGTCTGGAATGTGGGGAGGTGTGCAGGTTGCCGGGGGGACGGAGCAATTCACAGCCTGGGTTATCTGCTAGTGCCCAAATGGCCTTGGTCTCACAGACTTTGTTTTCTTATTGTTTCTTCCGGGGAGACAGCTCAGACCGTTGGGTTATTTACCGCTTTATAACTTTTGCACCTTTCTTCCCCCGCGTGGGCTTGTTAGTCATTGGTAGATCGAGGGAGGGGGGCATAAACCAAGGGGTATAACAGTAGAAGCTTTCCCGTAGTTCTTTATCTCTGACAAAGAATTGTTAATGTGCCTTTAGAACTGCTTTCAATAAACACTATCTTCTTCATGAAGCCTGGTGTTTCACTGACTTTCTGAAGTGCCTGACAAGTACTCTTTGTGCTAAGGTAAGCAGAGGTATGCCTATCAGTTTTCTGCTCATTTTGACACAGAGAGTACTCCATCTTTCTGTGTTATACCTCTAAGGATGCCAGTCACAGCTACTGGCGAAACGTCAGGTCCTACAATGCCAAGACCGCGACCACACAACCCGGGAATTCTACAGCAACAAACAAACAAACTACCCTTGAGATTAATTCAGTTTTCCACACTGGCCATTTTAAAAAAGAAAGAATCTCCCTTGTTTCAGTCCAAATCCAGTGCTCGAACTATAAATCCCGCGCCACCGTGTCTCTCTGCTGGGAAAATAAAATCCAAATACAGTGCGATCCAAATAATTACCGGGAGCTGAGCTGTGCTGGCAGGGAGCAACGTGCAAGATTCAATTTTAACTAGTGATTACAGCCCTGGCAACCTTGTAGCCTGAGATGTCAAACAGCCGTGTCACTTTCCGCTGTCAGAGAGCACGTCAGGACTCAATGACGCAGGGTGACTTTTCATCAGCGCGGTGTGTCTTGCATTCAGGGAAGCAAGAAGAGAGAGAACCGGCAGAGAGAGAGAGAGAGAGAGAGAGAGAGAGAGAGGGATCATCTCATGTGTCCTTCCCACCCCAATCCAAACCTGTGCTAAAAAGGGGGGTAAGCCAAGATCCGTCTTCGCATTCCATTCTCCCTTCCCTCAGCCCCCCACACCGCCCAGTGACAAGCAAATTAAAATGTAGCCAGGCCCGGTTCTCAAACTTGTAACAACGTGTGATGAACCTGCCCTCCCCGAGGACGTTTTTACTGCCCGGATCTCAGGCGGCAACTTTGCGCGACCTTGAGTAGTAAAACGGAAAAACAGTTAAGCTTTGACCTCATTGCCAGAGTGGTTTTGGGCTCCTCTCCAACTCCTGATAACTTCCCTTAAATCTAATGAACTCGCCACTTTCTCCCCACCAGCTGCCGCGGAACCGGGATATGCAGGGAATCTCTCTCCCTTCCGCTAATCCACCTTTATTCCCAAATTAAGCAGCAAGATCCTGGTGACGGAAAGCGCCGCCAAGTTGCAGCCAAGTTATGGTGACCCATCAAAGGGACTTCAAGGCAGGAGATGTTCAGGGGTGGTTTGCCGTCACCCGCATTTGTTCAGTGACCCTGGACTGCCTTGGTGGTCTCCCATCCAAGTACTAACCAGGGTTGACCCTGCTTAGCTTCCAAATCTCTGACAATATCAGGCTTTCTGCTAGAGGCATTGGATGTCCTCCTCCATGGGGGAGTGAACACATGAAGTTGCCTTAAACCAGATCGGACTTTTGGTCCATCAAGGTCAGTACTGTCTACTCCGACTGGCAGTAGCTCTCCAGGATCTCAGGTCTTTCCCATCACCTACTGCCTGGTCCTTTAACTGGAGATACTGGGGTTTGAACCTGGGACCTTCCGCATCACAAGCAGATACTCTACCCCTGAACTATGGCCCCTCCCCTTGCTGGTCTCTCCCCTTGCTGGTCTCTATGGTGCCACTGGTCTTGAATCTAGCTGTTTCCTTCCAATGGGGACTCAGAGCAGATTACATTGTTCTCCTCTCTTCCACCTGGGTCTGCCAGATCCTCATCTGATACTTAAGGTTTACTACACCATGCTGACTGTCCTGCCACATTTCTCATAACACACCTGTTTTTGCAAACCCAGACTCAGGTAGCAGAAAAGAGGGAGTCCATCATTCCTCAAGGTGGATCTGGTCCATGCCCTTCTAGCCAACAAGCATTGCAAGTTCAACTTGTTCTAGACCCCGTTGGGGTTTCCTCTCCCACATCTCGGCCTCTTCTTTCCTCAGTTTCTTCCTTCACCAATTTCTCTCTCACCCCACTGTCAGCTCTATCCATTTTCTCAAGATAGTGCCACCCATTGGCTTAGTGACACGGCTTCTGTTATGTTCTTATCAGCATGGACAGCTTAAGAACATAACAGAAGCCAATGCTGAATCAGGCCAATGGCCCACCTAGTCCAACACTCAGTCACACAATGACCAAAAATACCAGGTGCCATCAGGAGGTCCACCAGTGGGGCTTCAAGAGGGGATTGACTAAACATATGTAGCAGAGGTCCATCAGTGGCTCTTAGCCACGAGGTAGAGATGGAACACTGTGTCTGGGGCAGTGATGTTCTGTATTCTTGGTGCCTGGGGGAGGGCAACAGTGGGAGAGCTTCTGGAGTTCTGGCCCCTCTGGTGGACCTCTGGATGGCACCAGAGTTTTCCCCACTGTGTGACACAGAGTGTTGGACTGGATGGGCCATTGCCCTGATCCAACATGGCTTCTCTTTTGTTCTTATGTCTGGGGCAGTGATGCTCTGTATTCTTGGTGCTTGGGGGGGCAACAGTGGGAGAGCTTCTGGAGTTCTGGCCCCTCTGGTAGACCGCCTGATGGCACCTGGGTTTTGGCCACTATGGACTGGATGGACCATTGGCCTGATCCAACATGGCTTCTGTTTTGTTATTATGACAAACTGTTCTTTACTCACTGGATTTCCGGGCTGACTCAGCTTTCACCTCTAATCTTTCCTGTATTCTTGACCCTTCTCCTTTTGCCCTCCTTCCACGATCCCTTTGTTTCTTCCAACAGCACATTGGCCCTTTGGTCACTAGCACCTGTCTGGCTGTCCCCTCAACTCAGTTGTCCTTTTCCTTCCCTTGCAGATACTCTCACCCTGTGCAGTTAACATTCTTAACTCTCAATGAATATCGATTTAAATAAAGGGATATTCTGGACATGAAATCATTTCAGTCATGGGATAGCGAGATTCTTTGCCTACTTTTGCCTACACTGCCACAGGAGGGGGTGGTGGCTACAAGCATGGACGGCTTCAAGAGGGAATTAGGTAAGCATATGGAGCAGAGGTCCATCTGTGGCTGTTAGCCACAAAGTATAGATAGGGACTCTCGGTTTGGGGCAAGTGAGGCTCCATATTCTTGGTGCTTGGGGGGGGGCAACAGTGGGAGGGCTTCTAGTGTCCTGGCCCCACTGCTGGACATCCTGAGAGCCAGCTTGGTGTAGTGGTTAAGTGCATGGACTCTTATCTGGGAGAACTGGGTTTGATTCTCCACTCCTCCACTTGTACCTGCTGATGTGACCTTGGGTCAGTCACAAGCTCTGGCACAGCTGTTCTCTCAAGGACAGTTTCTGTCAGAAGTTCTCTCAGCCCCACCTACCTCACAAGGTGTTTGTTGTGGGGAGGGGAAGGGAAAGGAGTTTGTAAACCGCTCTGAGACGCCTTTGGGCAGTGAAGGGCGGGGTATAAATCCAAATTCTTCTCTTCTTCTTCTTCTGATGGCACCTGGTATTTTTGGCCACTGTGAGACAGAGTGTTGAACTGGATGGGCCATTGACCTGATCCAACATTGGCGTCTCTTATATTCTTATGTTCTTTTATGTTCTTATGTTCAAAGTGAACCCTACTTTCCACTAGGATCAGCTGAGTTAGGAGCAGATACTTCTTTACCTGCCATCTTTATTAAAAAGTGGTGGTGGGCAGTGTTCCCTCTAAGGTGTGTGTGAGAGCAGCCCCTCATTAACCAAGGAACCCCCTTGGGGCATTGGCTGTCTGCTAGTGGGAAATAGAGAAGGCAGATTGGGATGTTGCACTGAATGTATATTGCCACTTCCTATGCAAACCCAGAAATGACTTCTTCACCCAAAGAGTGATTAACACATGGAATTCACTGACACAGGAGATGGTGGCAGCTACAAGCACAGGTTTATAGGGCGGGGTGGGTGGGGTAGAAGTCAAATAATAATGATGATGATGATGATGATGATGATGATGATGATGATGATGATGATGATGATGATGATGATGATGATAATAATAATAATAATAATAATAATAATAATAATAATAATAATAATAATAATAATAATAATAATAATAATATGGAGCAGAGGTCCATCAGTGGCTATTGGCCCCAAGGTATAGATAGGAACTCTCAGTCTGGGGCAAGCGATGCTCTGTATTCTTCGTGCTTGGGGGGGTCAACAGTAGGAGGGCTTCTAGTGTCCTGGCCCCACTGCTGGACCTCCTGGTGGCACCTGGTATTTTTGGCCGCTGTGTGACAGAGTGTTGGACTGGAGGGGCCATTGGCCTGATTCAACATTGGCTTCTCTTATGGTCTTTTATGGAACAGAGTTCCATCAGTGGCTATTAGCCATGAGGTATAGATAGGAACTCTCACTCTGGGGCAGGTGATGCACTCTATTCTTGGTGCTGTGGGGGCAGCAGTGGGAGGGCTTCTAGTGTCCTGGCCCCACCGGTGGACCTCCTGTTGGCACCTGGTATACTTGGCCGCTGTGTGACCCAGAGTGTTGGACTGGATGGGCCGTTGACCTGATCCAACATCGGCTTCTCTTATGTTCTTATGTTCTTAACATCTGTGTGATGGTTGGGGGGGATCCTATAGTGTCATGTGGACACAGGGACATCACTTCTGGGTTTGCATAGGAAATAATGTTGCACACTTGGATGCAGTGTGTCAATCCCCCCACCCCCACCCGGAGGACACCTGCTTGTGTAGGAGGAGGATTAATATCATTTGTAGACCCAATTAAAAACGCAAACCCCTTTTACTGGGGGCCTCAATCTGAATACTTTTTTTTAGCATAAAGTTAATCCTACCAAAAAATGGGGGGGGTTTTGAAATGAAAACGATTTTGCATATTTGGAGGCGGGATTAAAATTCTTCAAAAATCGAAATACTAATTGCAAAGCACTAGGAAACACACACACACACGAAATCTACTAAAGCTACTTTTTCCTAGTCATTCAACCTTTTCAAATGGAAACATCTCCATCCTTGGTGTATACTTGAACTCTCTTCTGTTGAATCACACCCTCTTCCTTTGCATATTAGGCGACACACCCAGGGCTATTTTTCGGCAGGAACCCACAGGAATGGAGTTCCGGCTGGCTCCCGAGTCGGCCATGCCCGGCAGGAAATCATTAGCATAATAGGTCACACCCAACAGCAGGAACTCATTGGGATTGGGTACATGAGGGGTGTGTGGCCTAACATGCAAAGGAGTTCCTGCTTCAAAAAAAGCCATGGGTTTTGACAACAAACAAGGTAAACAGAATAAGAAGCAAAAGGTGGGTGTGGCTGGATGACCACACTTCTGGTAGCATGGGGTGTGGCCTAATATGCTAATGAGTTTCTGCTGTTGGGTGTGGTCTATTATGCTAAGAAGAAGAAGAAGAAGAGATTGGATTTATACCCCGCCCTTCACTACCCAAAGCTATCTCAGAGCGGCTTACAAACTCCCTTCCCTTCCCCTCCCCACAACAGACACCCTATGAGGTAGGTGGGGCTGAGAGAGCTCTGGCAGAAACTACTCTTTTTTCAAGAACAGCTCTTATCAGAACTATGGCTTGCCCAAGGTCATCCAGCCAGGTGCAAGTAGAGGAGTGGGGGAATCAGACCCGGTTCTCCTGGATTAGAGTCTGCGCACTTAACCACTACACCAAACTGAGTTCCTGCTGGGCTTTTTCTACAAAAAAAAAAAAAGCCCTGGACACACCCCTAATGTAGCCAATCCTCCAAGAGCTTACAGTAGCCCCTGTAAGAAGAGCTCTGTAAGCTCGTGGAGGATTGGCTACATTAGGGGTGTGCAGGGCTCTTTTGTAGCAGGAACTCCTTTGCATATTAGGCCGCACACCCCTAATGTAGCCAATCCTCCAAGAACTTACAGAGGTCTTCTTACAGGGGCTACTCTAAGCTCTTGGAGGACTGGCTGCATTAGGGGTGTGTCACCTGATATGCAAAGGAGTTCCTGCTACAAAAAGAGCCCCGAAAAACAGTGTATACAACCAAAAGAGTAGGAAGTCCATGACGCAGCATGGCCAAAGCAAAAAACATTTCTGCTTGAAAGCCTGCAGGGCCCCGAGTGAAGGAGAGAAATTGATAATATTGAATTAATTCACCTGTGGGTAGAATGCACGGGCACCGGCAGCTAGATTTGCCACAGCGTGCAGCTGCTCAGAATCAGCATCTGGAACGGAACGTGGAAGTCTTCCAACAGGTTCCTCGCCATTCTTGTTAAAGCTGAATAATAGACCAAATGCTCCTCCTTGGCGTAAGTAATTGCGGTTCGTGTGGCGTTGAACATTCAGGCCATGGCTGGACCTGGGCCTGTGATTATGTGCGCGCTCATTACGCAGTCGGACGTGTACCAAAATGGCATGCATCGAACACGTTCTCGGCAGTTGGAGCCATGGTGGCAGGTGTACAAGAGATTCCTACCTGTGTGTTCTGAGTGGAAATGGGGTGAAGGAAATGACAGAGTGAGTTGGAAACCCATAAGCGATGCTATAAGCGTAATGGACTACAGGTGCGAGATGCTAGCAATTAGGGGGTTTTGTCATGGAGTTCTAATTAGTTTTTTGTTGTTGTTGTTGTTCGTTTTGAGGCAAGAGCTTGATACTAAAAGGCTGGGGGAGGCACGGAGATATCTGCCCAAATTTAGATGTGCCTGTATCTATTTTCTCTCCAACGGCCACATTTCCTCTCTCGTAAATGCTGCCGAACTCCACAAGGCTTCTAACACACACTATACATAATTCAGAAGGTATCTCCGTCATTGCTGTATCTTTCCTCAACACCGTCTTCATTCTGGTTTTTTTTTAACTTCATCTTATTTTATTTTTACTCTGCACTTCCTCCAAGGAGTTTAGTGGCTGGAGTCATGCGCCCATCCATTGCTAACACATAGGCCAAGAACCCTTGTGAGTTACATCAGACTAAAAGGCAAGGACCTGCCCAAGGAGACCTAGTTTGGCATAGTGGTTAAGAGTGTGGACTCTAATCTGGAAGAACCGGGTTTGATTCCCCACTCCTTCACGTGCAGCTGCTGGTGTGACCTTGGGTCAGTCACAAGTTCTCTCAGAGCTATTTTCTCGGGACCAGTTCTCAAAACATCTCCTTCAGCCCCACCTTCCTCACAGGGTGTCTGTAGGGAGGAGAAAGGAAAGAAGATTGTAAATGACTCTGAGAGAAGGGCAGGGTATAAATCCAATCCCCTTCTCTTCCTCCTCCTCCTCCTCTTCTTCTTTTCCTCCTCCTTCTCCTTCATCATCGTGTGAGTTCCATGGAGGAATGGAATCTCTCCAGCCTTGGCCCAACATTCCAACAACTCTATTTCATCTACTGATTAAAAATATTTATATATCCACCTTTCTCCCAGGTATCCTGGGAACCAAGGTGGGTAACAACAATGTAAAACCAACATTTAAAAAAACCCAACACATTAAAAAACAAACAAGCAAACAGTAAAACAACTTATGCCCCAACCATCACAGTGGGCGTGCATGAGCATAACATGCTTTCAAGTTTCAGACTACTTTATAGAATTTTTAAGGCAAGTGATTAAGTCTTGGCCTTCCTTGGTGGCCTCCCATCCAAGTACCGACTTTGCTTAACTTCTGAGATCTGACAAGATTGGGTATGCTCTACCATTCCACATCCCTACCTTCACAGTACCCCCCCACACACTTTGTTCAAACTCAGGCTACCCCCACCTTGGTTCTCCATAGCAGATCAATTGTGGACCCTTGCTCGAAATCCAGGATGATTGGAGTTCCTCTGATCTCTTGCTAGTATACAATAACTTTAATTAGAGTTCTCCCTCTACTCGGATGGAAACAGACTGGTTTGTTTAAGGTAACTGGGCAACTACCACTGGCTAGATCTTGTATTGCCAAGTCTCCCCACAAGAGTAGAGCTTCACCGTAGGGTGTGGCGAAAAGCAGGAAAGATCTCTTCTCTAAGCTTTGGTCTAGTGGTTAAGTGTGCGGACTCTAATCTGGGAGAACCAGGTTTGATTCCCCACTCCGCCAGTTGCAGCTGCTGGCTGACCTCGGGCAAGCCATAGTTCTGGCACAGATGTTCTCTCAAGAACAGTTCTGTCAAGAGCCCTCTCAGCCCCACCTACCTCACAGGGTGTCTGTTGTGGGGAGGGGAAGGGAAAGGAGTTTGTAAGCCGCTCTGAGACTCCCTTGGGTAGTGAAGGGCGGGGTAGAAATCCAATCTCTTCTCTTCTTCTCTTCTTCTTCTATTTGTGTTCGGTTGGATCCAACCCATTTAACTCTTTTTAGCACTTCAGACAATCGATCCCCAACACAACAAGTCAATGTTCCATCTGGAAGCCCTTGATGGAGCTGCGGACGGGAAAGGGAATTTCTGTATCAACGACCCAGTTAGCTGCCCAGCTTCAGTTATCTGGTCCGGCACAATTTGCCCTGGCCCGGTTTCCCCCTACTTGCATCCATGTGTTCTCAAAAACCAGAAGTCCCTCCATTGGACCTAGAAGGGACAAAACCATTGATGTGGGGGGTTTTTTTGCAGTGCAAATCAGCTGAATGAAAGCACACTTTGCTGGCAACATGGGAACTGTTCTGTACCATCTGACTTATTGTGCGTTAAGTGTCCGGTAAGGACAAGTATGATCTTGCCATGGATTTGCAATCCCCAGTTATCCTGTAGAGGAAGGTGAAGCATCCTCTGTAGTCTGAAACAATTGGTAGTGGTCATTTATATATATATAGTAAAGGTAGGTAAAGGTTCCCTTGCTCGAAAGCCAGTCGGATCTGACTCTAGGGTTGCGGTGCTCATCTCCGTTTCAAAGCCGAAGAGCCAGCGCTGTCCGAAGACGTTTCCGTGGTCATGTGGCTGGCGTAACTAAACACCGAGGTGCACGGAACACTGTTACCTTCCCACCGAAGTGGTACCTATTTATCTACTTGCAATTTCTTGCTTTCGAACTGCTAGGTTGGCAGGAGCTGGAACCAGAGACGGGAGCTCACTCCGTCATGCAGCACTCTCGAACTGCTAAACTATTGACCTTCCACAGCCTGCAGTCCAGCATCTTAACCACTTGAGCCACCGCAGTCCATATATATATATATATATATATATATATATATATATATATATATGCCTTCTGCTCTTTCCCTGGTAACCCGGGTCTCACAGTCTGCCATAAATTGTTCTTTAAGGTAAATCAAGATGGGTAGCTGTTTTAGTCTGTCTGTAGTAATAGAAAAGAGCAAGAGTCCAGTAGCACCTTGTAGACTAACAAAATTCGTGGCAGGGTACGAACTTTCGTGAGTCACTGGGCACGATCACACACACAATTAGCCGCACCATAGGCATGAATGCTGGGCGGATTTAAAGGGTGCGATCAGACACGAACATCTGGGAAGTGCCCCGCACCTGTCTGCAACCCATTTGCTATACCGCAGAAGCAAAAACACCGGGGACAGTCTGGTAGCAAACAGGTTGCTACAGGCCACGGACAGACTTTCCCCTGTCCGATCGCTCCAGCGCATTCTCATGGCATCGGGATGGTCTGATCGGGCCGTCCCGACTCCGTGCCGTTGTTTTTTCCCCCCTTCTCAGCATGCACATCATCGCACCCTCCATAGGGAGACCTCAGTGCTGAGATGCAATTCGTCAATTCCCCGTTTAAACAAATCGGAAATGAATGGCAAAACCCCCAAAAACTCACCCGCGGTTGAGTCTAGCCATGCAGTGGCCGGCTTCCTCTGCAGCTTCAAAGGACTGTGTGATCGTGAAACTGCGGGTCAAATTCCTCCAGAGGGAATAGCCTTGCTACCCCCCCTGGTTTATCTCGCACGTGTGACCGCATCCACTTCTCACTTCTTCAGGTACTTGAGCAGTGATTCACGAAAGCTCATAGGTAAAGGTAAAGGTTCCCTTGCTCGAAAGCCAGTCGAATCCAACTCTAGGGCTGCGGTGCTCATCTCCGTTTCAAAGCTGAAGAGCCAGCACTGTCCGAAGACGTTTCCGTGGTCAAGTGGCCGGCATGACTAAACACCAAGGTGCACAGAAAGCTCATACCTTGCCACAAATTTGTATTAGTCTTTAAGGTGGCACTGGACATTTGTTTTAGTTCTTTCAGGGATTATCAGTCCCACTACTTCTCTAAGCCACATTCATGAGAAATAAAAATACTATAAACCTTGAATAGACCTTTGTTGGTCTTAAAGGTGCCACTGGACGCTAATTTTGTACTATAAACCAACCAATCAGGGTGCTAAAACACATTCGTATTTTACTGCAAATGCTTTGGTTTTATAATTGATAAGATAGGACAAAAATGAAAATACATTATGAGAAGATAATAGAATATTCTGAGCAGGTTGTTATCATGGATTACTAAGCCACCATGTTCTACATCTTTTTTATACACTTCTTCATCAATTATCGTCCTTAATATTTGAAAAAAAATTGCTCTCTGTGTTGTGTTTTTATAAATCTATTTTATTTCCCTTTATCCCCTTTCTTTATTCTGTATTCCTATTATTTATTTATTTTTTTAAGTATTATACTGGAAACACAAAACTCTTCTGGAAACTTCTAATCTCAATAATCAGTCACTCTTTCTCATACACACACATACACATAAAGGTAAAGGTAAAGGTTCCCTTGCTCGAAAGCCAGTCGAATCCGACTCTAGGGTTGCGGTGCTCATCTCCGTTTCAAAGCCGAAGAGCCAGCGCTGTCCGAAGAGGTTTCCGTGGTCATGTGGCCGGCATGACTAAACACCAAGGTGCACGGAACGCTGTTACCTTCCCACCGAGTGGTCCCTATTTATCTACTTGCAATTTCTTGCTTTCGAACTGCTAGGTTGGCAGGAGCTGGAACTAGAGACAGGAGCTCACCCTGTCATGCGGCACCCGGGTCTCGAACTGCTGAACTACTGACCTTCCACAGCCTGCAGTTCAGCGTCTTAACCACTTGAGCCACCGCAGCTCCCACATACACATATACACACACATATGTATAATTTGGCTCAGAGGTTAAGACGCTGAGCTGCAGACTGGAAAGTTGGCAGTTCAGCAGTTCAAGGCCCTAGCACTGTGTGATGGAGAGAGCTTCCATGTCTGGCCCAGCTCCTGCCAGCCTAGCAGTTCGAAAGAAAGAAATTGCAAGTAGATAAATAGGTACCACTTCGGTGGGAGGGTAACAGCGTTCTGTGCACCTTGGCAGATCCAGTTTGGTGTAGTGGTTAAGTGTACAGACTCTGATCTGGGAGAACTGGGTTTGATTCCCCACTCCTCAACTCGTGCCTGCTGGATGACCTTGGGCAAGCCATAGTTCTGGCACAGCTGTTCTTGAAAAACAGCAGTTTCTGTCAGAGCTCTCTCAGCCCTACCTACTTCGCAGGGTGTCTGTTGTGGGGTAGGGATTCAAAAGTTGTATAATTTTTTACTACATGATGTAATGCAAGATGAAGTAGTTAAATGTTCAATTGGTGTATGGGTGCAGGATATAGGATATAGCCTGAATACAGATGACTGGACAAAAGTCTGGAAAGCAGCTAAATTACTAAGTTTGTCATATAAAGAAAATATATTTAAAATGTTTCATAGGTGGCATTCGTCACCAGATAGAATGGCCAAATGTTATAAGGAGGTATCAAGAAACTGTTGGAGGTGCAAAAATAACATAGGTACATTTTTTCACATGTGGTGGCGATGCGAGAAGATTTATAAATTTTGGAAGGATATTAAACAGCTAATATTAGAGATTATGGATATAGAGCTACATCTGTTACCAGAAATTTATTTTCTAAATATAATACTGGAAGGGTTTGGGTGTGATGATACATGTATTTTGTCATATATCCTTACCACAGCCAGAATTCTTGTTGCTAAATGTTGGGAGGCAGAGAAATTACCCACTAGAGAAGAGTTGGTTACTAAAGTATCTGAACTTGCAGAAATGGACAAATTGAATACGATACTTTCAGGAAAAGATGGAAACGCTTTTCAAAAAAGATGGTATAGAGTTAACAAACAGTTCGGAAAGAACGTTTAATGTAAACTCCAAAAAATTAGTTACTTAATGTATTTTTGGTTTTGCAACATAAAAGCCTACAAATAAATTTAATAATAAAAACATTTTTCTGTGTGTATAACACTTTATTAAAGACCCGTAGATTTTTGTATGATATTAATCTAAAGGGGGAGTGGGAGAGCATAAGAACATAAGAGAAGCCAATGTTGAATCAGGCCAATGGCCCATCTAGTCCAACACTCTGTGTCACACAGCGGCAAAATATACCAGTTGTCATCAGGAGGTCCACCAGTGGGGCCAGGACACCAGAAGCCCTCCCACTGCTGCCCCCTCCAGCACCAAGAATAGAGTGCATCTCCTGCCCCAGACTGAGAGTTCCCATCTATACCCTGTGGCTAATAGCCACTGATGGACTTCTGCTCCATGTGTTTATCTAATTCCCTCTTGAAACTGTCCATGCTTGTAGCTGCCACCACCTCCTGTGGCAGTAAACACAGACATAAAAGCACCGACTGAGAAACTGTTGGGAGAGTCTGAGGAAAGCCAAGCCACCAAGCGAACCTGTCCGTAAAAACAGTCCGTGCATTATCTTTACACCATTCTGTTTTTGGTCTGAGGGCATCCCAGCACCCCTCATTAGGCCTCTTCTTTCTCAGACGGTTGTGTCTGTCTGAAGAGCCCATCACTCTCCTTTTCACCGAACGCCTGCAGCCCTGTCACCTCGCTGGAAACTTTTCAGAAAAGGCCACTGACAAAGGGAATTTCAGCGCTGCGAACTCAGCCAAAGTTCAAGTGAGTTCCCCCCCCTCGATAAACTCTCCCCTTACTCACAAATGGATAAACTCTCGCCCAGAGTGAAATAGCTGTAGCCGAAGCTCGCTAACGAAATTCCACTGGTTCTTACCTTCTGTTGCATCAGCTGCCTGTTCTTATCTGTATGATATCTAGTTGTGTTTAATTTGTCCTGTGTGGGCATAATCCTTGACACATGCAGGGATTTGGCCTCATTGCTTGGGACCCAACAACCTGAAGCTGAACTTGTGAATTTTCTCCTGTCCAGGGTAATGTAAAGCGAGAATGGAAAATTCGAGCTGCACTGTTTAGTTTTTTGAATTGGTTCAATCACCTGTGCGAGGCTTCTTAAGATTTTGCAGTCATTAAGTGTGTTGAACAAGGTGGTGGTGGTAGTGGTGGCAGCAAATGCCATCAAGTCACAACTGACTTATGAGGCCCCCGAGGGTCTCCAAGGCCAGAGACCAACAGAGGTGGTTTGACATTACCTGCCTCTGCAAGACAACCCTGGACTTCCTTGGTGGTCTCCCATCCAAGGATTAATAAAGGCCAACCCGAAGAAGAAGAAGAAGAAGAAGAAGAAGAAGAAGAAGAAGAAGAAGAAGAAGAAGAAGAAGAAGAAGAAGAAGAATGAAGAAGAAGAATGAAGAAGAAGATGATGAAGAAGAAGATGATGAAGAAGACGAAGAAGAAGAAGAAGAAGAAGAAGAAGAAGAACAGGAGGAGGAGGAGGAGATTGAATTTATACCTTGCCCTTCACTACCCAAAGGAGTCTCAGAGAGGCTTACAAACTCCCTTCCCTTCCCCTCCCCACAACAGACACCCTGTGAGGTAGGTGGGGCTGAGAGAGCTCTGACAGAAACTGCTCTTTTTCAAGAACAGCTGTGCCAGAACTATGGCTTGCCCAAGGTCATCCAGCAACTGCAAGTGAAGGAGTGGGGAATCAAACCCTGTTCTCCCAGATTAGAGTCTACACACTTAACCACTACATCAAACTGGCTCTCTGAGATCTGACAGCATCGTGGTACCCTGAGTCATCCGGGTCAGAGCATGTTGAACATAGACAAAAATATATGACACCT
>JAPDNY010000007.1:9012683-9037683 GCA_029375565.1 Gekko gecko | reverse complement strand
GGTGTGGCTGGATGACCACACTTCTGGTAGCATGGGGGTGTGGCCTAATATGCGAATGAGCTGTGCTGTCAGGGGTGTGGCCTATTGTGCTAATGAGTTCCTGCTGGGCTTTTTCTACAAAAGAAGCCCTGGGCACACCCCTAATATAGCCAAATCTCCAAGAGCTTACAGTAGCCCCTGTAAGAAGAGCTCTGTAACCTCTTGGCAGATTGGCTACATCAGGCGGCGTGTTTATGCAAAGGAGTTCCTGCTACAAAAAGAGCCCTGCCTTTATACCCAGTTCTGACATATTTATTGCTTTGCTGTCCTTCCCCCCCTTAATTAAATCAAAACAACTGTTGACCTTATAACCTTAGCTTGTTATTTAGGGTTTTTTTTCCCCTTTGCATAACTGAAAACATTTTCATCGAATTACACGTTCATTTGCTGTCCAGCCTCCGTCTGATAAGTTTGAATTCTACCTTCCATTTCAGTTGCATTTTGGAAAAAAAGCGTTGCACGCACGCAAAACCTCATACCTTGAATAAGGTGGTCTTAAAAGGGCCTCTGGGCTCTAAATTTGTTCTACCGCTGCGGAACAACACAGCTGACCGCCTGGACCTGTTCCGTTGTGTTACTAAGTTCTGTGTGTTTTCTTGTCACATGATGCTGACTGAAAAGTTTTTAAAATGTTTTTTTTTATTCTCTCTGACAGACTGCGAGATCCGTTCCACGTTCTGCCCCACAGAACCCACGAGCTGAGGTGACATGGACTTCCCAGTCTGAGCCCCAAATCCACATTAGAATAACCTCATCATGAGGTAGAGAAACCTTCGTTGTGCAGAACATGAGAGGGAGGGCAGGAACGGTTGCCGCAGTGCTTAGTACTTGTGGTCCTTTTTTACACACCCAGGGAAATGCTGATCGCCACTTTGGGGCCAGGAAGCACTCCTGGAGGATTTTTTTGACATCTTCTGGGTGTGGAACAGGGGTCACTGCGGGTGTGGAGGGGCCGGTATTTGTGAATTCCCTGCCTTGTGCAGGGGGTTGGACTAGATGAACCTGAGGTCCCTTCCAACTGTATGATTCTACCTCACCTTCCTTTGTGCCGCTGGCCAAAGTTCTACACCTGTCTAAAGAAATGCCCTAAATCTGGGCAGAGGGCCATTCGGTGACTATAAAGGGATGTGCCACAGGTCATTATGGGAAAGGGATAAAAAGTTATTTCATCCAACTTTATTGATAGGTAAGAGATTATTGCTAGGGGTACTAAAATGAATTTAAGAAAGACAGCCATGCGAGCAATCGGATGAACAGAGAACATCAGCCTGTTCTGATGAAAAGGGGCTTTGACTTGTGAACATTTATACCCCTATAATCTTGCTGGTCTCAAAGGTGCCACTGGACTTGAAACTAGATGTTGCACTTTAGAGCAACCCATCTACCCTTTGAAACTATTTTCTAAGGGTAGTTTTGCTCTGTTCTGCTATAGTCGGGCCTCACTTGAAGTCCTGTGTCCCATTTTGGGCACCACATTTTAGGAAGGATGTTGACAAGCTTAAGCGTGTCCAGAAGAGGGCAACCAGGATGGTGAGAAGGTTGGAATCCAGGTCTTAGGAGGAAAGGCTGAAAGAGTTGGGTATGTTTAGCCTGGGAAAGAGAAGGCTTAGAAGTGACATGATTGCAGTCTTCAAGTATTTGAAGGGCTGTCATGCAGAAGATGGAGCAGATCTCTTCTCTCTTGCTCCGGATTGCAAGACTAGATCTAACAAGAAGAGGGACCCGCGATATTCGCGGGGAAGGCTCTGGCGATGTCCTCTCCTCCACCCCCCCCGGCTCCGGGAATCAGCTCCTCCCCACCCCCGGCCCTAGCAATCTCCTCTGCTGCCGCCGCCGATCTCCTCCTCCCCCCCCCGCTCCAGCTATGTCCCCCTCCTTCCCCCACCCCCCGGCTCTGGAGGCGAGGCCCGCGCGGCTTCCAGCCGCCGGGCCCGCCGATCTCCTCCCCCCCGGCGATCCTCCCTCCTCAACCCACCCCCCGGCTTCGGAGGCGAGGCCCAAGCGGCTTCCAGCCACCGGGCCCGCCGATCTCTTCCCCCCCCGGCTCCGGCGATCCTCCTCCTCCCCCCACCCCCCGGCTCCGGAGGCGAGGCCGAGCGGCTTCCAGCCGCCGGGCTGCCGATCGCCTCCCCCTTCAGCTCTCTCCTCTCCCCCGGGCTCCACTGGCGAGGACTGAGCGGCTTTTAGCCGCCAGCCGCCGCAGAGTTCCCAGAGCGTTCCCAGCGCATGCGCAGGGAACGCTCTTACTTTTTTGGGGATTCTGATATTCCCCCCTAGACTTTTAAACACTTTTAGATTTTTCTGCACATGTGGGGACTGCCCCACGTGCGCAGGAAAATCTCCCTGCCCCCCAGGTGCCCCCAATGTGCGGATTTAGATATCCGCACGCAGGGGGCCACTTGGGAATTAGATATATAGATGGGTGGAAATTACAAGGGAGTCGATACCGGCTAGATATCAGGAGAAACTTCCTAACTGTAAGAGTGGTTGAGCAGTGGAACAGACTGCCTTGGGAGGTGGTTGATGCTCCTTTGCTGGACATTTTCAAGCAGAGGCTGGATGGCCATCTTTTGGGTGTGCTGTAGGGCTATCTTTCGGCTGTGCTCCTGCAGAGTGCAGGGGGTTAGAGTAGATGACCTGCAAGGTCCCTTCCAACTCTAACATTCTATGATTCTAAACATAGGGATTGCTAATAAAGTAAGGTAGGTAGGATGCTTGAGTTGACGTCCCAATGGATCCTTCCCAAATCTACATTTAACAACAGTAGATGAAGGTCCATACTAAATTTGGGAAAGAGCGAGGTGAGATTGCGGGGAAGGAGCAACCATTATTCACTTGATAATTTGGGGGAACCAGAAGGCTCCAGTGTCTGTGGTCACACACACTAAATAATCCACTTTCGATCCGCTTTCAATGCACTTTCCAACTGGATTATGCCAGTTCACACGGCAAAGTGGACTGAAAGTGGAATTATTCAGCACGTGTGACCACAGCCGGTGTTTTGAGCAACACCCCCTTCCTCATCCAGAAAGGTTGTAAATTGTCATGTCCTGGAAAAACTCAGATTGTCTACCCTTTCCGCTGAAGAAACTAACAAGTACTTTCACTGTTTCGGGGGCTAGTCATAAATTTGCCGATGTGGGTAATGAAGGCGATGGCCCAGGCTAGCCTGATTTCATTGGATTTTTGAAGCTCAGCAGTGTCATCCCTGCTTAGTAGTACTTAGGTGGGAGACCACCAAGGAAGTCCGGAGTTCCCATGCAGAAGCAGGCAATGGCCAACCACCAACGGAATCCCTTGCCTTGAAGACCCCATGAGGGATCGCCATACATCAGCTGTGACTTGTCAGCACTTTCCACCACCAATGAAGGGAAAGGCTACTGATGAGTGATTCTTCTACATCCCAAACAAACAAACAAATCAATCGGTCCCATAGTCAGTGGAGTGCTGGAGGAGAGCTTCCATGAAAAAGAGGTTCTTGAATCCAAGCAAAGCTCCACCCAGATGGCTCCATCGTATATGGGGATACTCAACGTCTACAGTTCCAAGTCACTTCCCACAATTAGAAAAGGCACCTTAAGACATTTATCTGCTGGTTTGATATATTTATTGATTTACAACTGTTGACCTTATAACCTTAACCGGTTATTTAGTGTCACTTCGCGTATCTTGATCATCAGCATGTTGCATGTTGATTTGTTGTTCATTCTCTGGCTATAAGTTTGAACCCTGACTGTCATTCAAATGTATTTGATAAAGAAGAAGAAGAAGAAGAAGAAGAAGAAGAAGAAGAAGAAGAAGAAGAAGAAGAAGAAGAAGAAGAAGAAGAAGAAGAAGAAGAAGAAGAAGAAGAATGTTAGAGTTGGAAGGGACCTTGCAGGCCATCTAGTCCAACCCCTGCACTCTGCAGGAACACAGCTGAAACCCCTACATACCTACAACATACCCAAAAGATGGTTGTCCAGTCTCCTCTTGAAGAAGAAGAAGAAGAAGAAGAAGAAGAAGAAGAAGAAGAAGAAGAAGAAGAGGAGGAGGAGGAGGAGGAGGAGGAGGAGGAGGAGGAGGAGGAGGAGGAGGAGGAGATTGGATTTATAGCCCGCCCTTCACTACCCAAGGGAGTCTCAGAGCAGCTTACAAACTCCTTTCCCTTCCCCTTCCCACACCCTGTGAGGTAGGTGGGGCTGAGAGAGCTCTGACAGAAACAGCTCTTTTTCATGAGAAGCTGTGCCAGAACTATGGCTTGCCCAAGGTCATCCAGCAGCTGCGAGTGGAAGGGTGGGGAATCAAACCCGATTCTCCCAGATTAGAGTCGGCACACTTAACCACTACACCAAAGTGTGCGCACACATGAAAGCTCATACCTTGAATAAACCGTTGTTGGTCTTAAAGGTGCTATTGGACTCTAAATGTGTGGTACTGCTTCAGACCAACATGGCTGACCAACTGGATCTACAATTCCAAGCGTTATGGGTGCTTTTTTGCAATATGTGCAATTGGATTTTACTGCTGTCTGCCTAACAGCTGGTAGGGGGACCTCTCCCGCAATCGCACCAGCAGTTGACCTAAGGCAGCTGGCCGTTCAATTAAAATTGCAATATCTAGAACAAAGAGAAAATTGCCAGAGACTGACTTATCCAGATGTGGAAATTTTCACAGAGTGATGAGTATTTTTAATTGATACGTTTGAAGTCGGCTCTCAGATATTTCCTTTGTGGTCACCTGCCTCAGAAATGAGGTCTGAGAGCCAGGAGGATAGAGTTCTTTTAAACTGACTAAATAGATAATAGTCCAGAGATACTTAATATTGAGGCTGCTGTCTCTTGTGCTACTAAATATCAGCTCTCTGTTCGAAGTTCTTCTGGAGAAACCGTTGACTATTTTATTAGGGGGAAATCGTAATGTGTGTGTATTAAAAATCACACACAGAGAGAGGGAGAGTCACATAATCTGGTATTTTAATTGATGTGGTGTAGTGGTTTTGTGTAGTGGTGAAGTGTGTGGACTCTAATCCCCACTCCTCCACTTGCAGCTGCTGGTGTGAGCTTGTGCAAGTCATAGTTCTGTCAGAGGCTGTTCTCTCAGGAGCAGTTTCTGTCAAGAGCTCTCTCAGCCCCGCCGACCTCACAGGGTGTCTGTTGTGTGGAGGGGGAGGGAAAGTAGTTTGTAAGCCCCTCTGAGACTCCTTTGGGTAGTGAAGGGCAGGGTGTAAATCCAATCTCCTCCTCCTGCTCTTCTTGTTCTTCTCCTTCTTCTTCTTCTTCTTCTCAAAATACAGCAGTAGGTCTGCTCTGAGACTCCTTTGGGTAGTGAAGGGCAGGGTATAAATCCAATCTCCTCCTCCTCCTCCTCCTGCTTCCTCTTCTTCTTCTTGTTCTTGTTCTTCTTGTTCCTTCTTCTTCTCAAAATACAGCAGTAGGCTGCTCTGAGACTCCCTTGGGTAATGAAGGGCAGGGTATAAATCCAATCTCCTCCTCCTCCTCCTCCTCCTCCTCCTCGTCTCTTCTTCTTCTTCTTCTTGTTCTTCTTCTTCTTCTCAAAATACAGCAGTAGGCTGCTCTGAGACTCCCTTGGGTAATGAACGGCAGGGTATAAATCCAATCTCCTCCTCCTCCTCCTCCTCCTCCTCCTCCTTCTCCTCCTCCTGTTCTTGTTCTTCTTCTTCTTCTTCTTCTCCTTCTCAAAATACAGCCGTAGGCTGCTCCTGCGACTCCTCCTCCTCGGCGTCATGCAGGTCAGGGTCATAATCCTCCTCCTCCTCCTCCTCCTCCTCCTCCTCCTCCTCCTCCTCTTCTTCTTCTTCTTCTTCTTCTTCTTCTTCTTCTTCTTCTTCTTCTTCTTCTTCTTCTTCTTCTTCTTCTTCTCCTTCTCCTTCTCCTTCTCCTTCTCCTTCTCCTTCTCCTTCTCCTCCTCCTCCTCCTCCTCCTCCTCCTCCTCCTCCTCCTCCTCCTCCTCCTCCTCCTCTTCTTCTTCTTCTTCTTCTTCTTCTTCTTCTCCTTCTCCTTCTCCTTCTCCTTCTCCTTCTCCTTCTCCTTCTCCTTCTTCTCCTCCTTCTCCTCCTTCTCCTCCTTCTCCTTCTCCTTCTTCTCAAAATACAGCAGACCCAGTCCCCATATTGCAAGTATTAGGCTATGACAATTATGGATGTTGACAATATCTCCGGTTTTCTTTTTTCCCCAGTGAGCCCAAAATGACAGATGTGCCCTAAACTTGTTTTCCTCTGGCAAAAGAGCAGTTCTGCTGGTAGAGTAGCGAGGACAATCATTCATGGCTGTCCTTCCCACTGGAAACAACCACAACAACCCCCCCCCAACAACACATCATACTCAGGGGCAATTTGGGGGGGGGGGACTTTCAGTGGAGAGGAAGCCAAGTGCCATTCCGCAATCGGCTTGCCGTTCCCTCCCCTGACCCCAGCTCCCAATTCCTACTGCTGCTCCAAGCGGTGGTGGAAGAAAAACTTAAAAGCCCATGAGTATCCTTTGCAATGCTATATTTTACCATAGAGTCCCCAGCGACTCCTAGAGCTACCCTACGTCACTTGTGGGGTTTCACCAGAAGTGATTTAGCTGCACAGATGACATCACAGGGCTCTTTTTGTAGCAGGAACTCCTTTGCATATTAGGCGACACACCCCTAATGCAGCCAATCCTCCAGGAGCTTACAGAGCTCTTCTTACAGGGGCTACTGTCAGCTCTTGGAGGATTGGCTACATTAGGGGTTTGTCGCCTAATAGGCAAAGGAGTTCCTGCTACAAAAGAGCCCTGCTGCTCCCTATTTCACTTCCCTTAACCTGCCTGCCATGATGACTCTATCTGCCCCTATATGTTTGTCACGCTCGCACCTCACTTGTTTCCCATGTTCTGTTAAATCAAGGGTTAACATCTTTCCTCCTCTCTGATTTTTCCCACGGCTTCCGTTTATATGCATTCTTTGGGAATTAGTGTGTGTGAATCTTTGCTTTGCTGGCCTAGGGCTTGCCGCGGCTGGCATGACCTTGCAGTATAGATAATATAATGGTTCGTTTGCAGGTGCTGGGGGCGGCCACGGGGTTGAGCTTGGAGCTTTGGCGGGCCATGTGGGAATGGATGATTGGGCACGTAGGGAACCAGGGGTGGTCCCACAGTCTGTATAGGTTTGGCCCTAGCCTGGGGCTGACAGTTCCAACACAAACTCTGCATATGCTTAGATGACCTGTAACTCTATTGAGTGTTGCGAGACTACTTGGACTCAAGATCTGACGATATTCAGTGTTACAGATCTGTCCGATGAAACAAGGATTCAGATCTGCATCCTGCTCAGAGGGAGGTCAGCAAACACTCAAGTGAGAAGCCTTTTCCCACAATGCATTTTATTTTATTTTTATTAAGTATAGAATAAATACAATACAATACCAAGAAACTGCATCTGAAAATATAACTGAGTAGTACCGTTCAAACCATATAATGGAGAACACTAGTAACATAAATTATAAATAAGTGAACTTCACACCAACAAGTAAACAACCACTTATAGGTAAAGGTAAAGGTTCCCTTGCTTGAAAGCCAGTTGAATTCGACTCTAGGGTTGCGGTGCTCATCTTCGTTTCAAAGCTGAAGAGCCAGCACTGTCTGAAGACGTCTCCGTGGTCATGTGGCCGGCATGACTAAACACCAAGGTGCACAGAACACTGTTACCTTCCCACTGGAGTGGTGACTATTTATCTACTTGCAATTTCTTGCTTTCGAACTGCTAGGATGGCAGGAGCCGGGGCCAGAGATGGGAGCTTACTCTGTCATACGGCACTCGGGTCTCAAATTGCTGAACTACTGACCTTCCACAGCCTGCAGTTCAGCATCTTAACCACTTGAGACACCGCAGCTCCATTAAACAACCACTTATAGTAAGTTATAATATACAATCCTACTAATATTCATGAGAATGGACAGAGTAAAAGTCTATTCTAGATTGTACTGCTGGTAGCTGTAGGTCATTATTAGCATTGATGAAGGGGGCCCATTCGAGAATTAAATTATCAGAGGGATCAACCCCAGAAGTGATGTTTCAGCCACCCATGACCCTCTATAATTCCCCCCCAGTCTCTATGGTATGTCTGGGCTCTTGGTGGAAGTGACATCACAACACACCAATGTTCCTTCTAAGCTGTGGAGTCTTGTGAGCAAAAATTCTACTTTGTGAGCTCCTGGCATTAAAGTTTGTGAGCGAGCAATTTGGCTGCTGCATAAGTTAGTCTGCTCTGGAGCCATCCTTCCTGAGCTGAGACAAAAATGTGTGAGCCGGAGGCTAAAGAACTGTGAGCTAGCTCACATTAACTCAGCTTAGAGGGAACACTGCAACACACCCAACACTGCCCCCTCCATTTTCCTCCCACTGTCTTCAGGAAAGCAGGAAGTAGTCTTCACAGAAAGCTGGAGAATGCCGGCTACCGCCTGGAGATCGTTAACCCTAGAACCAAAGCAGGTTCTGAAGCATGGGGTCTACCATGTTCCGTGGCCGAATACACCATGGGGTTGGGGATGGGAGTGATAGCAGGAGCTAGCCAGAGGTATGAACAGAGAGGTCACAATGGTTCAGACAGGGAGCTGAGGCCCTGCCCTGAAAAGGGAACATGAGATACATAGACGGCAGTCATTTCAGAGGGAAACCATAGTGGTCTACAGCAGTAGAAGAAGAAGAGATTGGATTTCTACCCCGCCCTTCACTCAGAGTCTTCTTTCCCTTCCCCTTCCCACAACAGACAACCTGTGAGGTAGGTGGGGCTCTTTCACAGACTGCTCCTGATAGAACAACTCTGAGGCAAAATCTGCATCTAGCATTTGCTCCGCTGTACTACCACACCCACAGTCGGTACGGTGTTGGATTGGGGTATTTGAATGTGGTTTTGAGCTGCATCTTTTCCTGTTCCAGAGTGGGTTTGGTACAACAACAGAGCAAAAACTAGATGCAGACTGGGCCTAAGAGAACTTGTGACTGACCTAAGGTCACACCAACAGTTGCATGTGGAGGAGCGGGGAATCAAACCCAGTTCTCCCAGGTTAGAGTTGGTGCTCCTAACCACTGCACCAAACTGGCTAGATTTGAGTCCACTAGTATCTTAGAGAGTAATAACATTTTTTTGGGGGTATAAGCTTTGAAGGGTCAAAACTCTCTTTGTCAGATGGAGGAGGAGGAGGAGGAGGAGGAGGAGGAGGAGGAGGAGGAGGAGAGAAGAAGAAGAAGAAGAAGAAGAAGAAGAAGAAGAAGAAGAAGAAGAAGAAGAAGAGGAAGAAGAAGAAGAAGAGGAGGAGGAGGAGGAGGAGGAGGAGGAGGAGGAGTTTGGATTTATACCCCACCCTTCACTGCCCAAAGGCATCTCAGAGCAGCTTACAACCTCCTTTCCCTTCCACTCCCCACAACAGACACCCTGTGAGGTAGGTGGGGCTGAGAGAACTTCTGACAGAAACTGCTCTTTCAGGAACAGCTGTGCCAGAGCTTGTGACTGACCCAAGGTTACATCAGCAGGTGCAAGTGGAGGAGTGGGGAATCAAACCCGGTTCTCCCAGATAAGAGTCTGTGCATTTAACCACTACATCACACCACCACACTACACCACTACACCATGGTAATACACAGCATCTACTTTACAATTTACTCAGAAGAATGTTGCAAAAATTTGAACCAGTTGTCCACTGTCTGAGACAGGATGCTGGACTAGACAGGATGCGGGACTAGAAGGACTATAGGTCTGGTCCAGCAGGGATCTTCTTATGTGTGTCTGATTTTTCTGAACGGGCAACACCGGCATGCAAAAAGACAAAACGATGAAGGAAGGGCTATGCGTATCTTTGGTAACAGACCATTATATTTAGACACCTTCGAGCATCAGTAAATGTTAACAGTCGTCAATCCTGCCTATAAAGAACTACATTGAACACTAAGTCAGCGATGTGATGACATGAAATGAGATGTTTTGATGTCCCCGAGCATTCAGACATCACCAAAGCTCTACACAGTTCAAACCCATTACGAATATCATTGAAGATAATAAGCCAAGCGGAGGAAGGTGTTTTTTGAGCGGGGGGAGCCGAAAAAACAAAATCAAATTCACGAGCACCGTTTTCACTCAGCCGTCGCATTAACAGAAAGGCTGGTACATCTGTCAGCGAGGATCAATCCGCGGCTTATGTTTTTTTTTGGTGTTTTTTTAAGTACAAAGAAGTTTGTCAGATCATTACAAGCAGCTAATAAATCTGAGGGAATCGTGATCCGCTGGCGAGCCGATAAGGCCTAATTTGTCAGATAAATGGTTTGTTGTGAAGTATTAATTCCCCGCTGCTCACTTTGTGAGAGCTGAGCTGCTGCCCAAAGAGAGTCTGATGTACTCCAGGTAGCTGTTCGGCAACCTCAGCTGCCACCAGTTCGGTTCTTGCTGTGTAATCAGCGGTTAAAACATTGTAACGTGTGATATGATGTGTCAGAAGGGGGGAAACCAGGGGATTAGCTCTCTCGGTCAATTTCCGCTGATGGAAAGGGGGGAATGTGATTTCCACCAGTTCCTCCCTTCTGCTGCAGACACATGAAGCTTCCCTGTACTGGACCAGACCCGTGGTCCCTCCAAGTCAGTATTGTCTACTCGGACTGGCAGTGGCTCTCCAAGGTGGCGGCTCCATACAGGTGGAATGAGCTCCCGGAGGAGATCAGAGCCCTGCGGGATCTCTTGCAAGATGGAGTTCTTCCACCGGACTTTCAACTAAGGAGCTGCCACCATTAGAGAGTCCCGGCCCTTGGTTTTGACATCTAGCCTGTGCCGCCCTTGTATCAGGAAGATCATGAGCAGAATGACTGTTAGACCTCAGTGTGTACTCTTAAAGTAAGCCATCTCAAACAACAACACTTATGAATTCGTACCAGTTATAACTTGAATTGTTTTAAGATGATTTTATATGGGTTTTGTTAGGGTGCGTTTAGACAGCGTGTTGGAGCGGTTTAAACTGCTCCGGCACAATGCGTGTTTTTTTTAAAAACTGGAGAATCGCGATCACACACCTCCTTCTTCGGAGCTCCCCACTGTCCTCCTGCAGGTGGGTTTTTTTCCCCCTCTCCTTTGAGCATGCGCACAGGCAGCCCTCTCCCGAACAGAAAGTTTGGCGTGTGCGCAGAAGAGCGATCTCAACCGGTCCCTTTAAAGTTTAAATGAAGACTCCTTTTCACATTTTCTCCCCGAAAATGGCCTCCCCAAGATCCCGGACTCGTCTAAATGCCTAAACTAGGCACCATTGAAGCTTTTCTTTATTTAACTTAGGAGCGGAGCTCCGCTCAAGCGCACACCGCTAAGGAAAAAAAAAAAATGGCAGACTAAAACCGGAAGCCGGAGGCAGCTTCCCAGAGGGGAGGGGGGTTGAAGCACCCGGAAGTGGAGTGATCAGACAGCGAAAAGTGCGGCTTGAAATGGAGAATCAGGAAAACACCACTTGGGTAAGTGGTGTCAAAATACTCCAGTTTACAGAGGGTTTGCTCCAGAAAGCGACGGCTGGGGACGGTGGGCAGATGTTGGGCGTGTGAACGCGCACGTAAAAGCCGTTTCTGAGCCGTGCCGAAAATGGCTCAAATGGCGCGTCTGAACGCACCCTTTATTATGTATTGACCTAAGCAAGTTCTGGAACACGACGGCCTGGCGTGATGTGGTCCATGGGGTCGCGAAGAGTCGGATTCAACTGTGCAACTGAACGATAACAAAATGTCTTGACTATGAGCTGTTCTGAGCCTGCTTTGCAGGAAGGTCGGGGTGTAAATCAAATGAATGAACAAATTAATTAATTAATTAATTAAAGTCTCTGATAGAGTTCTCTCACATCAGCTACTACCTCACTCTGCTACATGTACAATAATATATTATCCGAAATCAGTCATGCTTATGGCATCTCTGTAAAGTACATCAGTACCGTAATAACTACATTCCAGGTCCATATCTGTGAGTGTGTTTGTGTGTGTGTGGTATAATGAAGAAAGTCATTGAAGACCATTTAGGGAGTTCCTGGAAGAGGTATGATCAGATAAGGCACCTCTGTAAATGCATGAATCCATGAAGCTGCCTCATACTTGGTCCATCAAATCAGTATGGTCTTCTCAGACTGGCAGCTGCTCTCCAGGGTCCTATGAAAGCTAGAGACAGCTGACTCTCCTCTACCTACCCTCCAAGTTTGGTGAGTAATGGATTTATGCAGTCCAAGTTATGCCCCCCAAAAGAAGATGCCCCGATGAAAATGCTTTCTGGGGAAATGGCAGGTGCAGGTTCAGGAGGTTCAAGAGTGTATAGAATGTAGGGGGGTAGGCAAACATAAGGTCACTTGGCCACTGGGCTCTTCAAGCCTCAATTGCTTTGGCCAATGGAAGAAGAAATGAGGTGGAGCACCAATTAGAATCATAGAATGTTAGAGTTGGAAGGGACCTTGCAGGTTATCCAGTACAACCCCCTGCACTCTGCAGGAGCATAGCCAAAAGATAGCCCTACAACAGACCTGAAAGATGGTCATCCAGCCTCTGCTTGAAAACGTCCAGGGAAGGAGCATCCACCACCTGCCGAGGCAGTCTGTTCCACTGCTCAACCACTCTTACAGTTAGGAAATTTCTCCTGATATTGAGCCGGTATCGACTCCCTTGTAATTTCCACCCATTAGATCTAGTCTTGCAATCTGGAGCAAGAGATAATAGATCTGCTCCATCTTGTACATGACAGCCCTTCAAATATTTGAAGGTTGCAATCATGTCCCCTCTAAGCCTACTCTTTCCCAGGCTAAACATACCCAACTCTTTCAGCCTTTCCTCATAAGACTTGGATTCAAAGCCTCTCACCATCCTGGTCGCCCTCTTCTGGACACGTTCAAGCTTGTCAACATCCTTCCTAAAAAAAAAACTGGACACAGGACTCCAGGTGAGGCCTGACCATAGTTTTTTTTTTGTGTGTGTGTGTGTGAGATGTCAGGTTTTTCTCCACCCACGTTATGATCTTGATAGTTTCCTTTTGGCAGATGGAGATCTAGACCTCCTTGTATGTTGTTGGTTGGTTTAGTACATGTCAAACAAGAATCTGTGGGCTGATGGTAAAGTAAGGACAGATAAACTGACCAACAGGGCCGGCCCCAGGTGTCTGGGCGCCCTAGGCAGGCCAGCCTGTGGCGCCCACCCCACCAGGGATGCCAACCTCCTGGTGGGTCCTGGAGACTGGGTGGCAGTGACCCAAGCGGCGAGACAGTGCCCAGTTACCCCACCCCTTCCTTCCCAGCGCCAGCTTGCCTGGGCGCTCCACAGCTGCAGGGTGCCCAGGAAAGCCAGGGAAGAGGTGGGGGTTCTAACCCCCGCCCCTTCCCTCCCAGCGCTGGCTTTCCTGGGCGCTTCACAGCTGTGGGGCACCCAGGAAAGCCAGGGAAAAGGTGGGGGCTTAAACCCCCGCCTCTTCTCTTTGAGCCGAGTGCCCCAGCAAGCCCCAGCAAGCCAGGCTCTGCCGCCGCCTCCTGAGCCCCGCCAGGGCACCCTTCGTTGGCGGCAGTGGTGGTGGGGCTTCTCGCTGGGGGGCGGAAGCAGTTTGGCACCCCTGCAGGCCTGGCACCCTAGGCGAGCGCCTAGCTTGCCTAGTGGGCGAGCCGGCCCTGCCGACTGAAGCTCCAGAGGGCCTGCCTCGCTCCCAGACCACCAACCCTGTACTGATGAGCCTGCTAGTGTTGTCGCCAACCAGGCAGACTGGAGACTGAGAAAGATCTGCTTCACCTTCGGGATGCAGTGTTTCTTTACCTGAAGGGGACTGAGCATTCTTGCCCTCCCAGTGAGACTGGTCTTTACTGTAAGGGAGCCCTGATGGAAAGGGCCCCCTTGGTCATAACTTGTAGTTGGAAATGTCTTGGTGATGTATCCCGTGCAAGTTAGAGGCATCATGTTTGCAGGGGACCTCCCCCACATACTTCCCTATGTGCCCTCTGAGTTCTAACCCCCCTCCCGTTGCTTTTAAGTTTTGTAAACATTTAGATTGAACGTAGACTGTTTTGAAAATGTGTCCATTCACAGACCACCATGAACCACTTGAAAGTTTTGGAAAGTTCAGGCTGGTTGACCCGCTACCAGCTTGAGTTTGCGAACCATGAACTGCCCCAAATTTGTCACAAACTTTAGTCGGTGAGCCGGTTCATGCCCACCCCTAGCCAAAATAAATAAACCTGGAGGTTTCTGTAGGATTTCCCTCCCCCCCTTTTCACTGTTTTGAGCGGTGACTTACTCTGAACCTTTCTTTCCAGAGGTTATAGGAACTCCTCGATCTCCATTTCTCTGCAAAACCCAGCCTTCTTTAATTTCGTAAAAAAAAAAAAAAAAAAGTAAGAATGTGTCTTCTCCTGCTCATTTTTCCATAGCCAGCCATGATCTATGCAAAAGCAAAATGTTTCGTATTTGACTTCAGCTCTGACGCCTCATACAGAGTTTATATTTCAATTTGACAGCTCCCGCTGTATGCATATTTCCGTGATGACAACTTCAAGATTTGAATGCATATATATTGTCATAGAAGCAATTGCTATATATGTGTGTGTGTTTGCGTGTGTGAGTGAGTGCGTGTGTGCATTGCGATTGCTGCCGCAACAATGTAGATTGTTTTAAAGCTAAATTCATTATTATTAATTGCCGTACCTTTAAAAAAAGACACACACACAAAAAAAAGCAAAGATGTACTGTGCTGTTCCCGCTGCACATCACCCAGATATATTTTTGTACTTGCAATCTATATTATTAAAAACTATATCAATCTGTCACCAAACTTTTAAGTTTCTTTTGTCTGACATCGATCAACGCATCCAATTCTTCGCAAAGTGGGGGTTTTTTGTGCTCGAAGCAGTGTCTGGTAACAATGTGTTGGAACGCATGTAATATGAAAGGGTTTTAATAGCTAACTATTCACCATGACAATATCAATGGAATCTTTCACAGCAGATATCAGACAGTTAAATACAGTAATCGTCACTTTCCAGCGAGATCCAATAACTAAAAGAAAAGGCGAGATCAGTCATGAACAAAGAAAGAGTTTTTTCCCTTTGTTTTCCTGCCAAAAAATGTGGATTATTTTTTTCAAATAATAAAAAAAAGATCCGATATATTAAGCAGTCGAAGGATGAATTTACATCTTTTCTGCTAGCGGTGCAGTTTGCAATGGGATTATATACAGCTGGTTGCTTTGGTATCATGCGTGTTTGTCACAAATTAAAAATAACTCCCTTTAAAAAAAAATGATGATGATTAAACAGGAGCCTTGACTGTCATTAGCTTTTTAAAATGACATTCTGTAGGATATTTTGTTTGCTTGTTTTATGACATCAGCCCAATTAAAAGAACATTTATATCAGAAGGCAGGGTAAACACCCTGGAAAAATCTGAATCCCCTGTCGAAGGAGTCGTTGCAGGATCAGCAACTTCCCCCCGCATCTTTATGCCAACCACGTTATTAAAAACAAAACCGAAGCTAAAATATACACACTAAAACATAAAAACAATTGCGACAACATAATGCATGAAAAACAAAAAGAGAGTGAAGAAGACATTCCCCGCTGGCAGAAGCCTAGAAAAAAATTAATAACTAACCACCAATGTCTCAGCCTTGCTAGCTGGTGGCTTCCTTGAATCCCCAGATCTCAGGATATGACCTGAAGTTCCAGAGTTTTCTTGAAGGCTCTCAATGAATTGCAGATCTCTTAGGCTACGATCGCACGCAGAAGTTGCCACGGGATACTCACAGATGCCAGGCGGAGTTTATTATCTGGCCTGTGTGACCAGAGCCTTAGAATAAAAATTCAGGGGGAGGTAATTTCATTGGGGTAAATCCCCAGGCTTTCTGGATGAATTAACATTGCTTAGTTCTCCTCCTCCTCCTCCTCCTCCTCCTCCTCCTCCTCCTCCTCCTCCTCCTCCTCCTCCTCCTCCTCCTCCTCCTCCTCCTCCTCCTCCTCCTCCTCTTCTTCTTCTTCTTCTTCTTCTTCTTCTTCTTCTTCTTCTTCTTCTTCTTCTTCTTCTTCTTCTTCTTCTTCTTCTTCTTCTTCTTCTTTGTCAAGGGTTTAGAATCTTTGTATTTTTTCTGTTTGTTTTGCAGAATTGTCTGTGTGGTGTGTGCTATGGGCCCGGGGCATTGCAGTTTATGGCTACTTTTGCCCAGTATAAGAACTAACTTATTTCATTTAAAGGCAATATCCCCCAGGGTTCATGATCAAGTAACTAAACTGGGTGTCTTTTATGGTAAAGCATAAAATTGTGTTCCATTCCTTGCTCTTTGTTTCCTCTGTAGTTGGGTGCATCTTTTAAATGGCCATCATTGGACAGAGTGCCCCACCTGGCTTTGTGCATCTCCACTGTCAGAAGGGATTTTGGGAGGTAACTGCCAGATCAGCTGGGTTCACAGGCAGACATGGAAAGCAGATGTAGGCACTTAAGTAGTAAGTCTCATCCCCTTTTTAATATGAGCTTTTTAAAACTTGAGGCAGCAACAGTGGAAGATGGGGCATGTTGTGAGAAAGCAGCCTAATCATGTACAAAGTAGAGCAGTTCTGCAAATTGGATACATCTGAATTCATTTAAGAACATAAGAACATAAGAGAAGCCAATGTCGGATCAGGCCAATGGCCCATCCAGTCCAACACTCTGTCACACAGTGGCCAAAAACACGAGGTGCCATCAGTAGGTCCATCAGTGGTTTACTGCATAACAGTGTACAGTTCTGGTCACCACGCCTCAAAAAGGATATTATAGCATTGGGGAAAAGTGCAGAAAAGAGCAACTAGAATGATAAAAGGGTTGGAACACTTTCCCTATGAAGAAAGGTTAAAGCTCTTGAGGCTCTTTAGCTTGGAGAAACAACAGCTGAGGGATGGCATGATTGAGGTTTATAAGATTATGCATGGGATAGAGCAGGTAGAGAAAGACGTACTTTTCTCCCTTTCTCACAATACAAGAACTCGTGGGCACTCCATGAAATCGCTGAGCAGTCGGGTTAGAACGGATAAAAGGAAGTCCTTCTTCACCCAAAGAGTGATTAACACATGGGATTCACTGCCTCAGGAGGTGGTGGCAGCTACAAGCATGGACAGCTTCAAGAGGGAATTGGATAAACATATGGAGCAGAGGTCCATCAGTGGCTATTAGCCACAAGGTATAGATAGGGACTCTCAGGCTGGGGCAGGTGATGCACTCTATTCTTGGTGCTTGGGGGGGGGCAACAGTGGGAGGGGCTTCTAGTGTCCTGGCCCCATTGCTGGACCTCCTGACGGCACCTGGTATTCTTGGCCACTGTGTGACAGAGTATTGGACTGGACGGGCCATTGGCCTGATCCAGCGTTGGCTTCTCTTATGTTCTTCTGTTCTCACAGGAGCAGCAGGTGACTGAGCATAACTAATTCTACATACCCTTGGCCTTTCACATGCAGCAGAATGGGGAGGGGCAATGAACTATATCATTAACCCAAAAGCGCTAAACTGGCACAACAACGAGGGGACCACAATAGAAATTCCTTTTCTGATTTGTAAGTGTGTTTTATCTGAAAGTGGGGTGTTTTTTTTTTAACATCGAGAAGAATGCAAAAGCAGCCTCTTCCACCTGCTGTCTTCCCACTTCATTATGCTGCATGTGGAGACCCATCTTTATTGAATGATGCCTGCATTGGGTTCTTTCCCTTGACCTTCGATGTCCTCGTGTTCATGATTCAAGGGACTCCCCCCCCCCTTCGTCCCCGTGACAGCACGGATGCTTTCTGCAAAACCAAAGAATGGGCGGCCAAACTCTCCAGGTTATTCCCCCACTTTCTTTCTGCATCTGTATTGTTGTATGACTGGCAGCTCTCAAGCCAGAAAAGCCTCTCTCAAGCCACTCAGCTAGTACCTATTTTCAGCTCTACCCATTGCTGATCTGGGAAGAAAATGGACTGCTTGTTATTCTCGAAGAGGCATTCAAGTCCATTAAACTCTTGGCCTGTTTTAAATCTAATAATAGCATACGTTGTCGAAGGCTTTCACGGCCGGAGTTCATTAGCTGCTGTCGATTTTCTGGGTTGTGTGGCCGTGGTCTCAGAATCATAGAAAGTTAGAGTTGGAAGGGACCTTGCAGGTCATCTAGTCCAACCCCCTGCACTCTGCAGGAGCATAGCCAAAAGATAGCCCTACATACCTACAACATATCCAAAAGATGGTCTTGGCATTGTAGGATCTGACGTTTCGCCAGTAGCTGTGACTGGCATCCCTCAGAGGTATAACACAGAAAGATGGAATACTCTCTGTGTCAAGGTGAGCAGGAAAACGGTAGGCAGGTAATTTATATATACCCTGGAAGGTGGGGTAGGGCTGAGTCATTATCTTGTAGGAGGTCCCCAGGCTATGAACAGGCTATGAACATAGACAAAAGAACCTCCTCAGGAAAGCTCCTCCATTAGCATGTTCATAGCCTGGAGAACTACTACAAGATAATGACTCAGCCCTACCCCACCTTCCAGGGTAGATATAAATTATCTGCCCACCCCCTACTGGGGGGTGGGCAACTTTCCCTATGAAGAAAGGTTAAAACACTCGGGTCTCTTTAGCTTGGAGAAACAATGGCTGAGGGGTGACAGGTAAAGGTAAAGGTTCCCTTGCTCGAAAGCCAGTCGAATCCGACTCTAGGGTTGCGGTGCTCATCTCCGTTTCAAAGCCGAAGAGCCAGCACTGTCCGAAGACGTTTCCGTGGTCATGTGGCCGGCATGACTAAACACCAAGGCGCACAGAAAGCTGTTACCTTCCCACCGAAGTGGTACCTATTTATCTACTTGCAATTTCTTGCTTTTGAACTGCTAGGTTGGCAGGAGCTGGAACTAGAGACGGGAGCTCACTCCGTCTTGCGGCACCCGGGTCTTGAACTGCTGAACTACTGACCTTCCACAGCCTGCAGTTCAGCGTCTTAACCACTTGAGCCACCGCAGCTCCTCGAGGGGTGACAAGATCGAGGTTTATAAGATTATGCATGGGATAGAACAGGCAGAGAAAGAAGTACTTTTTTTCCCTTTCTCACAATACAAGAACTCGTGGGCACTCAGTGAAATTGCTGAGCAGTCAGACTAGAACAGATAAAAGGAAGTCCTTCTTCTCCCAAAGAGTGATTAACACATGGAATTCACGGCTATAGGAGGTGGTGGTGGCTACAAGCATGGACAGCTTCAAGAGGGAATTTAATCATATGGAGCAGAAGTCCATCAGTGGCTATTAGCCACAAGGTATAGGTAGGAACTCTCAGTCTGGGGCAAGTGAGGCTCTGTATTCTTGGTGCCTGGGGGGATGGGCAACAGTGGGAGTGCTTCTACTGCTGGACATCCTGATGGCACCTGGCATTTTTGGCCACTGTGTGACAGAGTGTTGGACTAAATGGGGCATTGGCCTGATCCAACATTGGCCTCTCTTATGTTCTTAACTTCCTCTACCATTTGGTCACCAATGAACTCGCTTGTGCCAATCGATTTCCAAACGAAGTAAAAGAAAACACTGGGGGGACCAGAGGGGTGAGCAAAGGTTGTTTATTTTGTTCAATGAAGACTGGAAATATCCCATTTTCTTTTGTGCAAAATGTCTGTAAACATTGAGGCACAGCCAACCGAGCTTCCAATCCCCGGGTCTCCCGACGGCAGCTTGTTCCCCTCCCGTGTGGATTCGTAAATGTCCATTTGCCTGCTATGGTAATTTATGTCATTCTCCATTGTATTCTACACCTAATGCACAGCTGGTCTTCTAATGTAGATTTCTCCGCTCCTGCAGCTCTGTTATCCTCTTTGGAAATGATGACAAACACGCTCTGATTTTTCTTGCAATTATTTTCCGCAGTCTCCAGGTCTCTAGTCATGTTTGAAACATTTTTCTTTTGGCAACAAAAGGGGCCCGCCAAAGGCCATGTCGCAAGTAACCCAATTCAGACAGTTAGTGGATGGCGATTTGCTGTTAAAGGAGAAACTGGTGTGGTGTTGTGACGCCGTAGGCTCGGGGCGACCTGGGTTCAAATCCCACGCCCAGTCTTGGAAAGTGACCGTGCAACTGATTTGAATCATGAAGTTGGAAGGAGCCTTATAAGACATCTAGAATCGTCGAGTGGGAAGGGGCCGTATCGGCCATCGAGCCCCACCCCCCTGCTCAATGCTGGATCAGCCTGGAGCATCCGTGACAAGCCGCTGCTTAAAAAACTGCCAGGGAGGGGGAGCTCATAACCCCCCTAGGCAGCTGATTCCACTCCTGCACAACTCTTACTGTCCAAACTTTTTTAGAATATCCAGCCGGTATCTTCCCACAACTCTTACTGTCAAAAAGTTTTTCCCTAATATCTAGCCGGTACCTTCCTGTCCTCTGCTGCTGTCGGGTAACCCTGCCATTGCTGAGGATGGAGGGGGGAAGACATCTTTCACTGTTCTGGAATGCAGGAGTAACAGTGAGTCTCCGGGCGCCCTGCCCTCCTCTAAATGACAGCCCTTCAGATACTTCGAGAAAGCCATCCTATCCCCCCCTCCCCCAGATTGAACATTCCCAAGTCCCTCGACCCGATCATCCTCATCGCTCTCCTCTGCACCCACTCTACTCTGCAGAACGTGGTTGCGTCTGATCACACTGCGACGGGCTGAGCTACAAAGGGAGGTGTGATCTTGCAACTGCATGTCAAATTCCTCCAGAGGAGATAGCCCCACTTCCCCCTCCACTTCAACTGGCGTGTGTGACCGCAGCCATAGAATCACAGAGTCGGGAGGGACCTTACAGGCCATCTAGGCCAACTCCCCTGCCCAATGCAGGATCAGCCTGGAGCATCCCTGAGAAGTGTTGGTCCAGCTGCTGCTTCAAGACTGCCAGGGAGGGGGAACTCACCACCTCTCAAGGCACAGCTCTTACTGTCAAAAAGTTTTTTTTTTCCCCCTAATATCTAGCTGGTACCTTCCTACCCTTAATTTAAACCCAATCTTGTGAGTCCTCTCCTCTGCTGCTAATAGGAGCAGCCCTTCAAAGACTTCAAGAGAGCCATCCTGTCCCCCCTCAACCTCCACTTCTCCAGACTGACCCTTCCCCAGTCCCTCGGCCTTTCCTCACAGGGCTTCTTGGTCTCCAGGCCCCCCGATCATCCTAGTCACTCTCCTCTGCACCCACTTTGTTCTGTCTGGATCCTATTGGAAGTGAGGCCTCCAGAACTGCACACAGTTCTCCAGGTGCGGCCCAACCAATGCAGTGTACAGCGGGACTATGACATCTTGCAATTTGGATGTTACGCCTCTGTTGGCACACCCCAAGATTGCATTATTTTATTTAATTATTAGATTCATTAGATTTCTACCCCGCCCGCCGAGCAAGGCTGGCTCAGGGCAGCTTATGCAACCAGTATAAAACACTGCAATGTGACAATAAAATACAGACTATAAAACCATCAAGATGTAGATTTAAAACTATAAATATCACAGCATTGTTAAAGTGCTGGTGTTAAGTCCTCGGTGTACAGTCAGTCTCATGATGTTCCTCAAGTGTCCGGCCATTAGGTCAAGCTGTAATTGTGGGACCCCAGATGGTCGGGCTTTCTCTGCATAAGCTGTCAGATAGCAATGGTGGTAGTGGTGATAGCGGTGGCTCTAAAAGCCTTGGCGGAAGAGCTCCATGTTACGGGCCCCACGGAACTTTAACAGGTCCCGCAGGGCCCTGATCTCCTCTGGGAGCTCATTCCACCAGAGTGGAGCCACCACCAAGAAAGCCCTGGTCCTCATCATCGCTAGCCTGGCCTTCTTGATGTTTGGGAAGACCAGCGATTCTGGGTCCCCGAACGCAGCACTCTCTGGGGAACGTATGGGGAAAGGTGGTCCCTCAGGTATGCAGGCCCCTGGCCATAAAGGGCTTTAAAGGTAATAACCAGCACCTTGAACTGGATCCGGTATGCTATAGGCAGCCAGTGCAGTGTTCTTAGGGCCTTCTTTGGTCGCCGCATCACACTGGCTGCTCACATTTAACTTATGGTCCACCTACTTTCAAAGATCTTGTTCACACACACTGCTACCACCCATAGTCATATTGGTGGGTTTGAATTTCCCGCCAAGGTCTAATTGGTGGACTCAAGGTGGACTAGGATCCTAGGTCCTATTGTCTTTTTGTACCAAGCTTTGGACTTAGGTGATGGACCCTAGTGGTGGTCTGCATATGCAACATTCCTTTAAAAAAAAAAAAAAAAACAGATGTCAGACCAGGCCTGGCAGCCAACAGGAGATTGTGAGAGTTCTTCCTTTATTCACTCTCTCGTAGCCTCCCTTAGTTGATATAATGGCTGTGAGATTAAAATTGAAAGAGCTTTTGGGCTGGAAAGTCCCCAGTTGAAATCTTGCCTCTGTCCTGAGCCTTCTAGTTCTTATCAGGCTGGCTACTATGTTTTCTACGCCCTATAGGGTTGCTGCCCTTCAGGTGGGGCTGGCAAAATCCTAGAATTGCAACACGTCTCCAGATGACAGACAGCAATCCTCCAAGAGAAGATGCCTTCTTTGGGGGGTGGGCTGTAGGATTCTCCCACCATTAGAGCCAGTTTGGTGTAGTGGTTAAATGTGTGGACTCTAATCTGGGAGAACCGGGTTTGATCCCCCACTCCTCCACTTGCAGCTGCTGGATGACCTTGGGCAAGCCATAGTTCTATCAAAGCTGTTCTCTCAAGGACAGTTCTGGAAAGAGCTCTCTCAGCCCCATCTACCTCACAGGGTGTTGGTTGTAGGGAAGGGATAGGAGTTTGTAAGCCACTCTGAGACTCCCTTGGGCAGTGAAGGGCAGGGTATAAATCCAATCTCCTCCTCCTCCTCTCTTCTTCTTCTTCTTCTTCTTCTTCTTCTTCTTCTTCTTCTTCTTCTTCTTCTTCTTCTTCTTCTTCTTCTTCTTCTTCTTCTTCTTCTTCTTCTTCCTGATCTCAAGATGCTGAAATGACAGCTTTGAAGGACAGACTCCATAGTGTACCAAAGAGTCTGGCAGAAACAGATTTCTCTCCCCGTGTACTGCTGTGAAATCTTCAGAGATTTCCCTGACCAAAGATAGCACCTCTACCTCATGGAGTTGATGTGAGAATCAAATGGAGGAAGAGAGGAGAAGAAGAAGAGGAGGAGGAGGAGGAAGAGGAGGAGGTGGAGGAGGAGATTAGATTTATACCCCGCCCTTCACTCAGAGTCTCAGAGCAGCTTACAAACTCCTTTCCCTTCCCCTCCCCACAACAGACACTCAGTGAGGTAGGTAGGGCTGAGAGAGCTCTTTCCAGAACTCTCCTTGAGAGAACAGCTCTGACAGAACTATAGCTTGCCCAAGGTCATCCAGCAGCTGCAAGTGGAGGAGTGGGGAATCAAACCTGGTTCTCCCAGATTAAGAATCCACACACTTAACCACTACACCAAACTAGATAGCTAGATGACAGACAGACACACAGACAAGCAGAGACAAACAGACAGATAGATGCATGATAGATAGTTAGTGATCCAGTCAATATTCAGAACTTGGGGAGTTTGTCCCCCATGGTTCCCAATAAATAAGGGGTAAACCTTTTCCATTGGGATTTGGATATTGCACTGCTTAGATATATATATCGGACATCATTTGTGAATTTGCCATGCCTTCATGTACTCATGAACAGAGGTCCAAAAAAACAACAACAACAAAGAATTATACATTGTGTTGCCCACCACCTTTTATCTCATAGGCTAGCCCGAACTTCTCAGATCTCAGAAGCTAAGCAGCATCAGCTATGGTTGGACCTGGTTGGGAGACTGCCAAGGATGATACAGGGTTGCTATGCAGAGGCAGACGGTGGCTATCCACCTCTGTTGATCACTCATCTTGAAAACCCTACAGGGTCCCAATAAATTGACTGTGACTTCATAGTACTTAACTATTGCCCTGCCCCATATAGCTCAGGCTGACCCAATCCCATCAGATCCTGGAAGTCTAGCAGGGTTGGCCCTGATTAGTACTTGGATGGGAGGCCACCAAGGAAGTCTAGGATTGCTACGCAGAGGCAGGCAAAGACCTCTGCTCATCTCTTGCTTTGACCTGGAGGGCCCAAGGTAGCCCAGTCCCATCAGATCTCAGAACCTTATCACCATACCAGTGCAATGCAGTTTTCAAGAGTGGCGGACTCTAGTCTGGAGAACTGGGTTTGATTCCCCACTTCTCCTCCACGCGAAGCCCGCTGGGTGACCTTGGCCCAGTCCCAGTTCTCTCAGAACTCTCTCAGCCCCATCTGCCTCACAAGGTCCCTGTTGTGGGGAGAGGAAGGGAAAAGCACTTTCAGACTCCTTAAGTTGGAGAAAAACAGGGTATTAGAAAACCTACTTTCCTTCTGGTTGGAACTTGGATGGGAGATGGGTGACTCTGGACTTCCTTCATGATCTCCCATCCAAGTCCTGACTCAGGCTGACCCTGCTTAGCTTATTAAGCCTGCTGAGATCAGCCTAGGCCGGCCGTCCAACTCAGGACACACCTTGTGGGCTTTAACTCTTAATTATCAAATTAATCTGTGATGCCGCTTTGTAGAAAATCCAGCAGCAACTTCTAAAGACGTCCGCATCCTCTGTTAGAAAAGGCCTTCAGAATCTTCACCTGGCCAAGGTTCTCCAAATTTATCTCCAAGTTTGCCTGAGGGTAAATTTTGTATCGACTCCAAAGATTTCTTTTAGAGCTGGATTCCTTCCATTTGTTATATGTTCTGTGAAGACCTTTGTGCTTTTCTTTGATTGTCTCAAACCTAAATTTCAACGGCTCTGTGAACAGCTGTCCCTTCTCCTGTCTTTAATGTATCGTAGGGTTTTCCTCTGTAACTATTACATCTGATGAAGTGGGCTGTAGACCATGAAAGGTTATGCTTCAGCAAAGCTTTTGGTCTTTAAGGTGCTATGAGGTTTCTTTCTTAAACTGCCACAGAAGTGGGGGGGGGCTTCACTATCTTTACACTGTTAAGTTTTGTGGT